>OX381714.1:65269019-65537315 GCA_947462335.1 Harmothoe impar
CCACAGGGGGGGGGTGTTCGGGTACCTGCCACAGGGGGGGGGTGTTCGGGTACCTGCCACAGGGTGCATGGTGGGGGTGTTCGGGTACCTGCCACAGGGGGGGTGTTCGGGTACCTGCCACAGGGGGGGGGGTGTTTGGGTACCTGCCACAGGGGGGGGGGGTGTTCGGGTACCTGCCACAGGGGGGGTGTTTGGGTACCTGCCACAGGGGGGGGGGTGTTCGGGTACCTGCCACAGGGGGGGGTGTTTGGGTACCTGCCAAAGGGGGGGGTGTTTGGGTACCTGCCACAGGGGGGGGGTGTTTGGGTACCTGCCACAGGGGGGGGTGTTTGGGTACCTGCCACAGGGGGGGGGTGTTTGGGTACCTGCCACAGGGGGGGGGTGTTTGGGTACCTGCCAAAGGGGGGGTGTTTGGGTACCTGCCACAGGGGGGGGGTGTTTGGGTACCTGCCACAGGGGGGGGGGGTGTTCGGGTACCTGCCACAGGGGGGGTGTTTGGGTACCTGCCACAGGGGGGGGGGGTGTTCGGGTACCTGCCACAGGGGGGGGTGTTCGGGTACCTGCCACAGGGGGGGGTGTTCGGGTACCTGCCACAGGGTGCATGGTGGGGGTGTTCGGGTACCTGCCACAGGGGGGGTGTTCGGGTACCTGCCACAGGGTGCATGGTGGGGGTGTTCGGGTACCTGCCACAGGGGGGGGGTGTTCGGGTACCTGCCACAGGGTGCATGGTGGGGGTGTTCGGGTACCTGCCACAGGGGGGGGGGGTGTTCGGGTACCTGCCACAGGGGGGGTGTTCGGGTACCTGCCACAGGGGAGGGGGGGTGTTCGGGTAACTGCCACAGGGGGGGGTGTTCGGGTACCTGCCACAGAGGGGGGGGGTCTGTTTGGGTACCTACCACAGGGGGGGTGGGGGTCTTCGGGTACCTGCAACAGGGGGGTGTTCGGGTACCTGCCATGGGGGGGAGGGGGGTGTTCGGGTACCTGCCACAGGGGGGGGTGTTCGGGTACCTGCAACAGGGGGGTGTTCGGGGTACCTGCCACAGGGGAGGGGGGGGGGTGTTCGGGTACCTGCCACAGGGGGGGGGGGGTGTTCGGGTACCTGCCACAGGGGAGGGGGGATGGGGGCTGTTCGGGTACCTGCCTACCTAACACATGATTACTCTCTGCCCCAGGCACCAGATTAGGACCAAATTCGTCCATATTCATATTCATGTTTACCTTTATTAATGTCTTCTTTAACAATTAATTCCCCCGTTATCCCATGGATTTCCATCAACTATCACAAAATGTGATGTCAGAGGTATTTTTGCAGTACAAAGTTTCTAAGGGTGTGTTTGCCAGAAAAAATAGTCCAGCTTGACCCTAGATATTCGCTGCACCACTTATGTTGTTGGCTTGCCTACCAGAGGTCATCAAGTGTGACTACCACAGGGGGGGTGTTCGGGTACCTGCCACAGGGGGGGGTAGGGGTGTTCCGGTACCTGCCTTGGTGGGTGATTATGAACTATCATGTTATTGCTTGTGCTGCAGCTCCACCACTCCCCCTGGTGTTTTATGTGGGTACTGCTGGTTGCCACTGACTACTGTGTGTAGTGGTGGTGTACACTTGCGGTCTCTGGCCCCAACTCTGTAATATTAGAGTCTGGGTACAAACTTCTTTGACTAACTTGTCTTAAGGAGTTGACCAATGTACACCAGTTCCTGTGCACAGCCTGACAGGAAGTTACACTCTAAATATAGCAGTTCCACCAGTCCCATTAGGAGCCCTAGTGGTGGAAAAGGGTACTGATTGAGCGGTATGTTGCTTAGGAGTGGCCCAGAGTAATCCACACCGGGGGGGGGGGGGGGGGGGGTGTTTGGGTACCTGCCACAGGGGGGGGGGGGTGTTTGGGTACCTGCCACAGGGGGGGGGGTGTTTGGGTACCTGCCACAGGGGGGGGGGGGGTGTTCGGGTACCTGCCACAGGGGGGGGGGGGGTGTTCGGGTACCTGCCACAGGGGGGGGGGGTGTTCGGGTACCTGCCACAGGGGGGGGTGTTTGGGTACCTGCCACAGGGGGGGGGGGTGTTCGGGTACCTGCCACAGGGGGGGGGTGTTCGGGTACCTGCCACAGGGGGGGGGGGGGTGTTTGTGACATACCTGACCCGTGGCAGAGGTATTCCTTTTGAGGGTTTGTTTTGATTACCTCTGCACTGGAGATTGCCAGTGTTACCCTCACGTCACGGAGTCCCCCTTGGTGGGTGATTATGAACTATCATGTTATTGCTTGTGCTGCAGCTCCACCACTCCCCCTGGTGTTTTATGTGGGTACTGCTGGTTGCCACTGACTACTGTGTGTAGTGGTGGTGTACACTTGCGGTCTCTGGCCCCAACTCTATAATATTAGAGTCTGGGCAAAAACTTCTTTGACTAACTTGTCTTCAGGAGTTGACCAATGTACACCAGTTCCTGTGCACAGCCTGACAGGAAGTTACACTCTAAATATAGCAGTTCCACCAGTCCCATTTGGAGCCCTAGTGGTGGAAAAGGGTACTGATTGAGCAGTATGTTGCTTAGGAGTGGCCCAGAGTAATCCACACCCTCCTGACCGTATCCAGTCTCCATGCTGCAGACACAAATAATTGTCTCATTTCAAGAAAATAAGATGAAACTTGCCTTCGCGCCCTTTAGGATTTTCTGTATTTCTTGCATTTTTCTTTTACAAATTTGATTAAAAATAGTCCGACATAGTGATCTGAAATTACAAAGTATTTAAAGGCGCACTCAACCCAGGACCTAACCCTGCCGAGTTTTGTACGCAAATGACGTCGTAGGTTCAGTGCGCCTTTAATGTTGACCACAAATATGTTGTATTTTTGTGTAAAATGTCATTTATTGCTAAAAGATGCATACATACTCAGTATTGCTCAGTAACTATGATTGACCAGTATGATGAAGATTTCTCAAGAACTTGATGACCAGAGAGGCATGTGCCTTATTTACAAGTAATATGTTTATCTTACTTCAGTTTCATTATGCTACATACAATAATATACCATCAGAAATAGTCAAAGCACACAATATATATTGACCTTAGATTTAGTTAACACAACACAGATACAGTGTTATGTGTTATACACTGTTATGCTATATGATTATGGAAATATGACCCAATATAGTTCAATGATAGCAACTTTGGGTAAAGTTAGAGGAGACAGGTAGGAGGGATAAATACGGTCTATAGGTTTATAAGTCAGAGCTAATTTAGGGCCAAGCTGCTTGGGGTGCACTACGTATTCTGAGATGCAAATCATTTGAGGAATTTTCTCCCTGAGGAGTTCAAACCTATGATAGATGTGTCACTCTCCAAACACAGTCTTAGTGTAGACTCAGACTTAGTCACATAGATTATCATACATTAAGTGGCAGTCACTAAAGATGGCTGTATCCACACAGAGAGGGTTTCAGCTTCATTGGCACCATCTCTAGTTACAGAATGGCCTCACATATAAGGGATGGGCATGGGCTACAGAGAAAACAGGGTTCAGTATCTCAATATCAGTTAACCATTTAGTTCTGGTCATCATGATACATGAATGTAACCCTGGCGAGTTTCAAACAAGGGTTGCAATCAAGCATCATGCTGACCACACTGGGCTTATCCACTGCTGGAGGGTCAGCATGATGGACCAATGCAGCCCTGTTGAGTTACTTGTCTGGGGCGCATTGGCACATAATCATGATAAATGTGCCCATTTAGCCTAATCTTGTCCTTTAAGGGTTAATAATCACGCTGGTACCATTGTCCTACAGACCCTACTGCAGCGACAGTACCATAGTCATACAGCAGGCATGTCTGTGTGTCCTGTGTGTAGTTGAACTTGCAGCAGGAGATCTCTGCAGCACAGCGGGCACCACATCTAACACGTGACACCCGTTCTACCGTCCTGATAAGGGACCCGTGATGAACCGTCTCCCCTACTGCAGTGGCTGTGAAGTGGAAACCAGCTCCTGACAATGAGAAAATATTTATAGTTAAAATTTAGTATACAAGCTTAACTCATGTATCTTAGCCACTCACTTAGCTTTGAAAAATCAAAAATCTTGCAGAGGGGGGTCTCAAAATGGCTAATTTGGTAGTATGATATAATTTGTTTGTATAAGCCACACCATACATGTATATATAGGCAAGTTTGTTATCAAAAGAAAGCTGATTCTGACTTGCAAACATGCTTTGGCTTCTAGGTGAGAATTTATGTAATGATTATGATCATGTATACATCATTGGCTAGGATTTTGGTTATATAGATGCTTTTGTTTTAACTACTATCACATGTTGTCAAGAACCTCATTAATATAGTGTGTAAGGAGTGTCTCAACCTGTAAACTAAGGATGAAGCTTAAAGGCAGCACTGGTAAGTCACTTGTCAGGGATGTCTTAATGCAAAATCATGACCAAGGGCATGATGCATCTTTAAAGGATTAATCTAGATAGACAAGCTACAGATCAACTAAAACATGTTGCTAAATGAAGTATAAGTTTAATGGTCTGAAAAAAAAACCACGCAAAATATGTGAAAGCTCCAAAATTCTGGAAACGGTCACAAAGTACTTACTGTCCAAAATGGAGCACTGGCAAATGGCTCTCCTTACTCTAGTAGGCCTACATAGAACAAATATAGATAGCTCCAAAATTCTGACAAATTCTGAAAAAAGTACTTACTGTTGGAAATGGAGCATTGACAAATGGCTTTCCTTGTCACACTACATTGGTGATCGAGCCAATTCCCAGCCCTGGAATCGACAAACATGAGGGTACACAGCTCTGAGCCTCTATTAGGTTCTCCTTGATTATAGTTTTTCCAGGAGAAGGGACTTCCGTCATTCCATTTATCATTAGATTCATGATATCCGATATATATATAGTCCCCGAGGCTGTAAGATTCAAGCAAATCGCATGATACACATAGTTTTATCCCATACGATTATATTCAGCAAACATTTCAATATACTACACTTAGCCTAAAAGGTTAAAAGGGGAAAGCTGTACTCCCACAATGTGTGCGCCATATAACGTCTCAGGGAACAATATAACACCCATCAACAGTTACATCTACTCAGGAGTGGATATAAACCTCAATATCTGAAGCAACATAGTAATGCCATTGGAAGAATCATCATCGTCTAACTGATCTTTAAATCTAGGATGCTGCATTTTGCAAACTGTATGGACTTGTTTATGATTCAACCACTTACTTCAAGTCTTTTATGAACTCAATCACAAAGTCGGATGTTATCTTTGAGTCAATTGTAGCGAGGTTTCCACCTTTACTGGCACATTTTTCTTCCATCTTAAGGTACGTGTCAGGCGTATACTCTATCCAGTAGCAGGTATTTCTGTGGCTATTTATCTGGGACTGACACACTCCTGCTGCAATACATACAGTTTTGATTGCCACAGGACGTTGCAAGTTTGGCTTATACGCAATGAGATGTGGAACATATCTAAGAATAATTTCAGTTATGGAAAAAATTGGACCATACAACTTTAACTAATGTCAAATTCAAATGCTGTCCAAGCTTTACACTAATACAATCCTTTATATTCTGAAGATAACCCCTATGACTGACCTGTAATAGGCCGTACAGACCAAGCCACTGAGTATAAAGATCATCAGATTACTATGACATATTTACCTGCAGAGGAAGGTACCACTGCCCACATCAGCACATTGAGTGTGGCAACAAACCAGATCACCCTCCGAAAAAACATTCTGCTGTTTAAAGCTGAAAACAAACAAAAAAGTAACTGATTATCCATCGCTAGGGCACGAGATGCAGCTGAGTGCTTTAACTATGGATAACCAGTGCTGGATTATCCATGTATTATTCTGCTTTTTTATTAACATTTGAAAACAAAACTTGTGTTTCACCATGTAAATTCACTCTGTCACATCATAGTCTGCAGTTATCCACTGCTAATGCACGGTCATTATCCACTTCAGGCCATAGCCTTCAGCGCCTAAAGTGGATAACAAACTGTTTCTGATTAAGAGTAATGTCTCCCTACCTTGTTGCAGCGTTGAATTTCTGAGAAAATATGGTTAATGCAATGATACCAGTATGTAAACTGAGACAGCCCGCTTCCTTCTGGTGTAGAGGTGTGACTGCATGTTTTACATGTGCCCCACTCACAAACTAATAACTGCAGCAATCAATATTAATAACAGCAGCTGAGTAATAACAAACAGTGAGCATTAATTACTGTACACAGCAGGCAATGTAAATGGCAAGCTATTACCTACATTACCTCTTCACAAACTAATAACTGCAGCTGAGTGCTAACAAACAGTGAGCATTAATTACCTTTCTCAGCAGGCAGTGTAAATGGCAAGTAAAGGAAAATTTGTTGGGGGAATGGCCTGATACTGGCAGACTATGGTTTGAGCGCTTTAGGCTCAGTCTCACGACTTTGTAACAATTGGATCGTCTTTGACCATGTGACATCTTTGACCGGCTGACATCTTTGACCGTGTGACGTCTTTGACCGGGTGACGTCTTTGACCGACTAGATTAAAACAGTTGAAAAGGGAGGCGGGGAAATTCGTAATATACAGTGTTATAATATAAATGAACTTCCCCCCCCCCGCATTTCTGTCTAAATAAGCCCCTTAAAGATGTAACCCGGTCAAAGACGTCACCCGGTCAAAAACGTCACCCGGTCAAAGACGATCCAATTGTTACAAAGTCGTGAGACTGAGCCCTCACATCCCTCTGTGGAGGGCACAGGTCTAGACCTCAGTTTGGTGAGGGAAAGGGCCATAGGGTACCATGGGGAAATAAATAATTCCCATAGTTATCTAAGTGACCTTCCCTCAGTACAGAAGTGTCAACAATAGGAACCAAGTGACGATTTTAAACAGTAGACATTTTGGGTGCACACTATCCTATGGTAACCAATAGCCCAGACAGTCACCAAGCTGAGGGCTAGTTAAAGCCTGTGGTAAGGTGGGGTCAATGAGTGGCAACAGCATGTATCTAACTAATAACGGGTCTGGGTGTTTGCACAGTCAGGATGGGACATGAGGTTTGCCTCACAATAGCTGATGTATGTTGTTATATTGGGAAGGAGTAACATATAGATCCCGACATATCACTGTTTGCTTAGCTTGAGGAGTGGAGGAGGTAGGGCGGGTAGCCAAACAATCAACCACTAGTAATTACACTCTGTGCAGTGTAGTTAACCCTTTAAGGACAGATGTCACTAAAATATGAAATTTCTAGTCATGATGCACTGGTGCATTGTTGCATTATGCCAATCCTTCTGGAGTCGCTCAAACCTGTAGGGTTGGCATGATGCTTGAATGCAGTGCTGACAAGCTACTTGCAAGGGCTTTATTCATGTACCATTACGACCTAAGGCATGATGATTAAGGCATCATGCCACCTTTAAAGGTTTAATGTGGCTCTACCTGCTGATTGGACGTCCACATCGACTGATGGAAAATGGACCTGAAATGCAATCTAACAAGAAATGTTTGGTCTGGTGTCTGCTGGATCGAAATACCATTAGAAAAGTCATGTCATAAGGTGATGAAGGTGGGAGGGTCGTGCAGAGTTCATGGTACCTAGGGATAATCAATGCAATCATAATACTTCATTGAGAACCTCTCACAACTACTGTAAACGTTAATATTTTTGTGGCCCATGTAATTTATTGAACATACTGTTCTTTTTAATGCATGTTGTTCTTAATTAAACACAGACCTCCTTCTTTATGTCCATTTGAAATTTTTTAAATCAAAAAAATCAAACCCAACTCCAATTTTCCAAGGTTTTATGGGAGTGATACTCACGTGTGTTTACGACGGTATATATTCGAGTCACTGTAAAGCTCACCTTGGTTAGGCCCCTGCCTACCAGGTGACTCCACCTGACTAACATGTCACCACTAGAGGGGGTCTGTGCTGGATCCTCAGGTGAGCGTTCAGGTTTGGATCACCGGCCCTATTCCCGACCGACCAGCATGGAGCACGGAGCTTCTTTTTTTCAAAATCAGCCCACATTCACATACATGTAGGCCCTACTAACCAAAAATGACATTAGACTGATTAGTGCAACGGCTGGCCATCAGATGGCAGCATTCACTTCCTATTATAGAGTTTGTCTTATGAGATGTGATTCGTAACAAGGACTTGAACCACAGAATTCTTTGTAGGATGTGAAAAAGATGTTTATTCAGTCAACATGTACAATAAAGCTAAACCAGTTCGTATAGGACTGTCGGTGATATAGAGTTTCTGAGATGTTTTCAGTCTATCATTCACTAGTGGAAACCTGAGGAGGTCTGCCTAAACCAGGGGTGAGAAGCAGTATTTATACTGTTCGCATTTAATTGTAGCATCCCCTGGTTTCGGCCAGACACTCTAATAAGTTAGCGTTCGATTACATACAGTACTTATATTTATACCCCTACACTATCAAAATAGCCCACAGTCACATGCCCACTATATAGAAACACTGGTACCCTGTTTTTGAATGTTCTTGGCGCACTACATCACATTCTGAGATGGAAGTCATTTCAGGAATCTTTTCCCTGAGGAGTTCAAATCTATGACAGATGTGTCACTCTCCAAACACAGTCTTAGTGTAGACTCAGACTTAGTCACATAGGTTCTCATACATTAAGTGTCAGTGACTAAAGATGGCTGTATCCACACAGAGAGGGTTTCAGCCTCAGTGGCACCGTCTCTAGTTACAGAATGGCCTCACGTAACAGGGGGCATGGGCTACAGAGAAAACACAGTTCAGCATTTCAATACCAATGAAAGATAGTTCTGGTCATCATGATCTATATATAAATGTAGTCTTATCGAGTTCCGCACAAGGTCTGCATTCAAGCATCATGCCGACTGAGTTTATGCACTACCAGAGGGTCGGTATGATGCACTTTGCAGCCTTGGTGAGTTACTTGCTAGGCCCGCATTGTTTCATCATGAAGACAAATGTTGCCTTTTGGCAACATGCAGTCCTTAAAAAGTTAATAATCACACTGGTACCATTGGTGCACCATGAAGAAAATGTTGCTTTTTAATAATCAAGCTTGTACCACTGTCCGACAGACCCTACTGCAGCGACAGTACCGTAGTCATACAGCATGCATGTCTGTGTGGCCTGTGTGTAGTTGAACTTGTAGCAGGAGATCTCTGCAGCACAGCGGGCACCACATCTAACACGTGACACCCGTTCTACCGTCCTGATAAGGGACCCGTGATGAACCGTCTCCCCTACTGCAGTGGCTGTGAAGTGGTAACCGGCTGCTGCAAGTGAGGAAATACTAATATCCTATTAGTAACTCGGGCATAAGTCACACCCCTAAATTTAAAAAAAAATCACACAAGCTGCAGAGGGGGGTCTGAAAATTGCTAATCCAGTACTGTAGTATACTTAATGAAAACTCTTGTAGAAGCTGCTTCCTATATAGGCATTTTTGGTATCAAAAGAAAGCTGAGTCCGACCCGTGCACAAGTCAGGGTTTGTATTTGAGAATTTATGTTAATGATTATGCTCAGCTGTAGTTGTGGTACCAATCTGTCAATATGGTAATGATTATGATCATGTATACATCATCGGCTAGGCTTTGAGTTGATACAATTTGCTTTTGACTACCATCATTACTTGTCAGAAACCCCAATGATAAAGTGTATAGGAAGTGTCTTAATCCAATGAGGTCGACATGATGCTTGAAGGCAGCACTGCTGAGTTATGTGCCAGAGCTGCATTCAAGAATCATGAGGCATTGAGGCATTATGCCATCTTTAAAACTAAAGATATCCCTAAAGGTAGTACAAGTTTAAAGGTCTGAAATAATTCACAAAGTACTTACTGTTCGAAATGGGGCGTTGACAAATGGCTTTCTTCACCAAAGTACATTGGTGATCAATCCACCTCCCAACTTTTGAACTAACATACATGAAGGTACACAGCTCTGAGCCACCATTAGGTTCATTTCCATAGTAGTTTGTCCAGGAGAAGGGCGTGCCATCATTCCATTTATCACCAGATTCATGATATCCAATATAGATAAAGTTTCCGAGGCTGTAAGATTCAACCAAATCTCATGATACACATATTTTTGTTCCCTAAGATTATAATCAGCAAGCATTCCATAAACTACATTTAGCCTGAAAGGTTAAAAGTGAACACTGTGCTACTGCAATGTGTGCCCCTGTGATGTCTTAGGGAACACTAAACCAACCACCAACAGCTACATCTACTTAGGGTTGGATATGCACCGCAATATCTGAAGCAACACATTAATGCCATGGGCAGAATCATCATTGTCTAACTGATCTTTTACAACTGGGATGCGACATTATTTAGACTGAACTGAGTTTTAATTCAAACACTTACTTCAAGTCATTGACAAAATCAAATACAAATGGGATGTTTCCATTGAGTTGATTGTAACGAGGTTTTTGTAGGGGGTTATAAAGGCGACCAGCCTGCATGTGTACACACAGACCGGAAACCTATAGCCACCTCTGTCTATACCCCAAGACCAGAGAAGGTGCTGCCACCTGCTGCCAGGTTAGGCCAGAGTTCACGGCACAATGACCACCAGAACCCGTCATGATATTACCTTATTAACCCAGCCCCTACAGCACATTATTTCAAATTGTATATATGTCAGGCGCAGAATAGGAACCAGCCCAATTCCGGAATTGCCCCTGTACAATTCCGGAACTGCGCAGGGCAATTCCGGAATTGCACCATAGTTAGATTGCACAGTATCAGAACTCCTCTCTGTTTTCATTGTAGCTACAGATATAGAATATAAATATATATTTCAGCTATGTTTGAGGATACTGTACTGCATCTTGGAGGTGTGAAAACAGTCAGGGAGAACCCACATGCATGTCACACCTGTATGTAGCTGTGAATAAGGTGTGGCAGAAATGCATCTGCTGTGATAAAACATTGGGCCTTTGGCTGCCTAGGCCTGAAATGATACAAAATAACCTCCTTGCAAATACATTTCTTGCTCTTCCTTTCTGTTTGAGGGGTATACTGATATATTTTTTAATATATTTTATGTTCATGTAGGAGTTCCGATATTGCGCAAATTCCGATATTGCGCGTGACATATATATATGGACTTGTTCTTAATTCAAACACTTACTCCAAGTCTTTAATGAACTCAATCACAAAGTCAGATGTTTCCTTTGAGTCAATTGTAGCGAGGTTTCCACCTTTACTGGCACATTTCTCTACCATCTTAAGGTACTTGTCAGGTGTATGCTCTATCCAGTAGCAGGTGTCTCTATGTCTGTTTATCTTGGACTGACACACTCCTGCTGCAATACATACAGTGTTGATTATGATAACCAAACATTTTTGTTTTAATGTCAAATTCAATTAGGTTGTTATGAAGTATTTTGCTCTTTTAATCCACTGATGATTTATCTCAGCTGCGCCATACCTCACAGTGAGGGTTGCCACAGCTTTGGATAACTCTGCCATTTTGGTTTTGAAATAGATTTTTTTATTGTCTTTCATCAACACATACATTATAATTTTAGTCAATATGTATCAGCATCAATATATTACATACATACATATTATTTCTATCAAATATTATACTCTGGATTATATCCATATAATGGCAAAATATCTTATCTAGAGCTCAAGTCAGAACTGAACACAAATGTTCAGTTCTGGCTTGAATTTTGAATGAATAGTTTAGATTCTAGTGAGGAATTGAAATTGAAGGTATCCACATAGCGAGGAATGACAGATAAGTCACAGTAGAGGGTCAGATATTGTGCCAGTTGCTAGGCATGTGATGTTTGTAATTGTTGTTGCTAGGTAAATACTGGGGTCAAAGGAAAATAACAACAGTTCCAATAAAATCAAAAGGGTCTGCATACTCAAATATTTATGGTCAAATACCCTTTATTCCCACATATTATGCAAATTGCAAGGCAAGGAATGTTTGGAATTACTGTTTCTTGGCAACACAGGATTCCTTGTAAAATGACAATAGTTCCAATATAATCCCCAGGCTCTGTATACTGGGGGTAGGTATGGTCAAATACCCTCTAATAGAATCCCCAGGGTCTGTGTTTGGGGATAGCTACTGTCAATTACCATATATTCCCTATTGTGCCTCTTTAGGCCAAGTGTACTTTTGGTTGATTGACAAGTGTGACCCAAGGTCATCTGCTGACCTGGGGTCACATTTGTCAATCATTCCAGTTCTAAGCAAAAATAAAATAAAATTCTAATAAGCGTACACCTCCCACTCATTCCCCCCCCCCAATTTTATTGTGTTTTTAAAAAGAAAGTTTTATTGGATCTAATGATCAATTAATTACTGAATTGACCAAACCTGAGCTAGGTGCATTGCCTGTCTGCCGCCAGGACCCCTATTCTAAATACATCAATAATTTGATGGTCTTAATGTTTATAATACCTGCTATGGAGAACAACATTGTAAATTACACAAGGTGGTACAGAGTTATGCTTAGTAACGTAGTTACCCTTATTAATATAATATGTATACTAATATAAGATGAGATGAGATGAGATCAGTATATCATATGACGTTATGCTGCCATAAAACAATTAGGATAGTCACGCTTTATGGCCTTCTTAAATTCCCTAAGGGTCTCCATCTGTGTATAAGATGGCTTAAGGTCATTCCATTGTTCAATGGCCATATATAGGGCGCTTTTAAGCATAATTGGCTTAAGGCTCCATATGGCCCTAAGCCTTTTCCCTAAATGTCTACGTGTAGGTATATCTCTGTCGTCTATCATTCCCTCCTGTTTTAACATTTGATAGGCATAACTGCAGGACGAGAGCTACAGGCGCCTGGTGGCCGTTTTGTGACCCACAGCTCAATTTACATTAAGAGGGTTCTGGCATTTTTTAAAGCTAGTTTCTATCATTATTAGTTTCAAAGTTAGCCCTATATGTAAATCTGCCTTTTAATGAAGTATAAACGAGTTTCCACAAAAAGTACTTTCCCCCCTGAACCCCCCCTGTTGTGCCCCATAGGCTTAAGCATTAAGGGACCTGTCTGCCTGTGTTTGTAGCCATATTGTGCAAAACGTAGCCCTACAACAATATGATTTTACTTCATAATCCTGATTGTTATATATTTTTAAGCTTAACTTTAGTTTTTGAAAGAAATTGTTTGGCTAGTTTGTGATTTATGCACAAAAACACACCAGATATAGCTACTTTCACTGGCCAAGCCCATACAATTCAATGATATAGACATCCATTTTACGTGGCCAGTCCTGGAGAAACTAGCCCTGGGACCCCACTTTTTGATTTCATATTTTGATTGCATATGATATAAAGAACAAATAATTTGAGTTTAAAGAAAATTGTTTGTCAATTAATTTTTGGGTCACCTGTAGCCCTTGTCCATAAGAGATGGATATCTCTCCTATGGTTCAAATACATACAGGCACTCTTTACATGTAATTCCTCAGTCTTATAGAATGGATTTTCTTCAAGGTTACAGTACCGTATTTGATGTGATAACCCACAGTCGAAATATCTAATTATTCTTAACACTTTTCTATTAGTTAATGGCTATTTGGTCTGTTGGCTGTTGGGTTTCATAGTCTAAAATCATCCAGAAAAGGGGTATGTGTGCTTAGTAGGAGATGTGCGCTTATTAGGTTTAATAATTTTTATGGTATTGCTACTCACCTGCTGCCGAAGGTGCAACCGACCACATCAACAAATTCAGTGTGGCAACAAACCAGATCACCCTCTGAGAAAACATCGAGCTATTCAGAGCTGAAAACAAACAAAAGTATCCTCATCTTATGATATAAAGGGTTTAATTCATTATCTTATTAGTTCCGATTTGTTGTTTCTGATCATAAGTCTCCCTACCTTTTTGCAGCGTTGAATTCCTGGACTTGAATTTATGGTTAGTAAGTTTAGTTGTTAAGATGTGCTATCCCAGCAAGCAACCTGTGACTGACCGTGTCCTTCTGGTGTGACTGTTCTACCCGTGCCCTACTCACAAACTGATAACTGCACGGATCAATAGTCATCTATAATACATGTGTTGACAAACATTCTTAGCATAATACATTAATACAATATGCCCATGCTCGTTATGATACATAAATGCAGTCCTGGTGAGTACCCTGCCAGAGCTGCATTCAAGCATCATAACGACCCGACAGGGTTTAGACATTCCTAAATGATCAGCCCCGGTAAGTTACTCGCTGGGACTGCATCGGAGCATCATGGCGACAAATGTCACCTTATAGCAACATGCTTCCTTAAAGGGTTAACATATATTCTCAGGATATTGATGTACCCAGCGGACCTGTGTAAACAGCAAGCTATTACCTACATGTTTTAGATACCACACTGGGGTAGATACAAACTTTTTCAGCCATGGGCTGCCAGGACCCGTAGCTTTAGAAATCTATGGTCCCATACATAAATATGCGGGCTCTGAATAAATATATTTCTTTTTGTTAGGACAAAATCACAGCTATCCCAGGAGAGATGTCATTAAAAGGTGACATTTCTCACTATAATGCAACATTGCAGCCCCATGATGATTGAATGCAGCCATGGTGAGTTATTTGCCAGGACTGCATTTCTGCATCATGATGACCAAAGGCATGATGCATTAAGGCAATAAGGAGGGCCATGCAGAGATAATGGGAGCTACTCCTAATCAATACATTCATGATACTCCATTCAGAACCTCTCCCAACTACAGATATTTTCATGGTATCAATTTTCACAGATTTGCTAACAAGTACCATTTCACTGAGATTTAGGTTCATGGATTTTGATGGATAGTAGTTACAGACCTTTATTTTTAAATAGTTTGACAAAATATCAATTCGGGGAGGCCTAGACAATGAGCGTCGTATTTTGCTAAAGGTGATTAAGCAGCCCCCGTATTTCCTCAAACCTCTGTATTTCGCGAAAACTTCACTTCCATGTGCCCGTAAGGATACCTATTTCAAAGGTCAGCGGGTAAAAATCTACAACTGAGGGTTCCACAGCTAGTGTGTCCGAGATGGTCTAGTGGTTAGCGCTCTCGTGTTTCACCGATGCGGCCAGGGTTCGATTCCTGAACGATGCGAAGACAAATTCGTCGTCATAACTTCAGTTTTCAGCTGATCGGCGAGACGATGACACTTTTTTTCGTTGACTTTGTTTGGGGGTTAAAATACATTATTTTTAATGGAAACAAGTCCTAAGCACTGTAGAACATCAAATATTTACACATACTATAGCTGAATGAGGCCCTAGCCCCCCAGAAAAATTGGTTGAGGCTTTCTAAGTTGATGGATCGAGGAAAAATTGAGACGGTAAAAATGTGGTCGCCCGGCTTGCGCTTGACAGTGGCAGGCCACGAGTGGTTTCTTCACATTCCCCGAAAAGTAATATGATGGTTTTGGGGTTTAAAATGGAATTATTTAGAATTAAACATAGCGCACCCAAGAGAAAAAGATACTATATTTAGACATCTGATAGCTGAATTAGGCCCTAGCCCCCCAGAAAATTTGGTTGAGCCTCTCTTAGTTGATAGATCGCCGAAAAAATCTATAGTAAAAAATTCCCATAGAGAAACAGTGGCGCCAATATCGGGTCCTAGCGCAGTCCTAGCGGAATTTTCTATTGAATTTCTTAAAGAATATGATTAATGTAATGGCTGGTGATACCAGCAAATAAACTGAGACAGCCTGCTTCCTTCTGGTGTAGAGGTGTGAATGTAAATGTTCTACCTGGGCCCTTCTCACAAACTAATAACTGCAGCAATCAATGTTCATGACAGCGTCTGAGTGTTAATCCTTTAAGGATGCATGTTACTGAAGAGGACATTTGTCAAAATGATGCACAAAAGCCGCCAGCTAGAGTAACTCACCGGGGCTGCATTGGTGCATCGTGTTGACCCTTCTGGAGTGTCTTAACCCAATAGGGTCAGCATGATGCTTGAATGTAGGACTTTTGAGTTACTTGCCAGGGCTGCATTCATGCAGCATGACCACCAAGGCCATGACACATTAATGCATTATGCCGTCCTGAAAGGGTTAACAAATAGTGAGTATCAATTACTGTACCCAGCAGACAAGTGTACATGGCAAGCTGTTTCTTACATGTATCCAATAGGCACACAGAGGGAGGAGGGAAGGCTCTGCAGAGTCTTTTAAAGTGGCATTCTCACCACTCACACTTACCACATAGTAGACTAGAACAGTACTAGAATTGTGGTAAAGGCTTGGTGATTATGCCACTTTAAGACTACTCCATGTTGATGCAGTATGGAGTGCTAATTTTTCAACTAAAGGGGAAGGGGAGGGCTGGTAGATTGGGGGGGGGGGTTGTAAAATGTCCAGTTATTTGGTATTCCACCTTCATTAAGTATTAGTTCAGTCAACTGTGACAGTTCAGCCAAGTAACGTATGACACAATTTAGTTATAAGCTAAGGGCTGTGTCTCACGACCTTGGGCCAATGTTTTTGTCTCTGACCGGGTGCCGTCTCTGATCGGGTGCCATCTCTGACAGGGTGCCGTCTCTGACCCAGTGCCTTCTCTGACCGGCTTGGCCTGACAAGGTCAAAATACCAACAGCAGGAGGCTAATTATAATCATGATTATAATTATATAACAACCGCTATAACGTTTTTACAAATCCTTATATATATGAGTATAATTCTTTTTAAAACACGTTTTTCTGACACCTGGTCAGAGATGGCACATGCATATGGTCAGAGACGGCACCTGGTCAGAGACAAAAACATTGGCCCAAGGTCGTGAGACACAGCCTAAGGTGGAAGAATATCGGTCTGCAGATTGGGTTATCTAGAGTTTGAGTATGGCTTTTTCTAATGACTTTTCCAACTGCATTACGCCTGACACGAGCCTGCAGAGAGTAGTCATGCCTGAATCAGATCACTTTCCAGCAAGAGTCAGTTATAGCTTGACTCTTCTAGTTTATACAGACAAGGGGTCCAGATTACTCCCAAAAAGAAATTCATCAAGGGATTTGCCCAATAATGGCAGACTATGAGTAGAGTACACAGGTTTTAACTGGACCTCAGCTTGGTGAAGAAATGGGCTATTGGCTGCTATAGGAAAACAAAAATGTCCATGGTTATCTAAGTGACCTTCCCTTAGGACAGCAGTGTCCAAATAGGCACCAAGTGACTCTTGTTTTTACATTGGACATTCGGTTGCACACTATCCTATGGTTCCCAATAGCCCACTGAATCACCAAGCCAAGGTCTAGTCAAAGCCTGTGGTAGGGTGGGGTCAAAGAGTCACAGCAGCATGTAGCTAACGTTTGCACGGTCAGGTTGGAACACGAGGAAACATGAGGTACGCCTCACTGTTTGCTCACTGTTTGCTAAGCTTACTCACTGTTTGCTAAGCTAGCTCACTGTTTGCTAAGCTTGAGGCTTGGAGGAGGTAGGGCAGGCAGCCACACAATCAACCACTAGTAATTACACTCTGTGTAGTGTAGTTAACCAAGCTGAGGGCTGGTTAAAGCCTGTGGTAAGGTGGGGTCAATGAGTCACAGCAGCATGTATGTAACTAATAACGGGTCTGGGTGTTTGCACAGTCAGGATTGGACATGAGGTTTGCCTCACAATAGCTGATGTATGTTGTTATATTGGGAAGGAGTAACATATAGACCCCCACATATCACTGTTTGCTAAGCTTGAGGAGTGGAGGAGGTAGGGCAGGTAGCCAAACAATCAACCACTAGTAATTACACTCTGTGTAGTGTAGTTAACCCTTTAGGAACAGATGTCACTAAAGGATGACATTTCTAGTCATGATGCATTGGTGCATTAGTGCATTATGCCAATCCTTCTGGAGTCTCTTAAACCTGTAGGGTCCGCATGATGCTTGAATGCAGCGCTGAGGAGTTACTTGCAAGGGCTGCATTCATGCATGATGATGACCAAAGACATGATGCATTAAGGCATCATGCCATCCTTAAAGGTTTAATGTGGCTCTACCTGCTGATTGGACATCCACATCGACTGATGGAAAATGGACCTGAAATGCAATCTAACAGGCAATGTTTGGTCTGGGGTCTGGTGGGCCGAAATACCATTAGAAAAAGTCATGTCATAAGGTGATGAAGGTGGGAGGGTCATGCAGAGTTCATGGAACCTACTGAGAATCAATGCTTTCATAATTCCTCATTCAGAGCCTATCCAAACTACATACTTCTAACCCGCACACACATACACCAAAAAGGCCTTTTTGGATTTTGATTTTGCTTTTCATGTAGACTGATCGGGAATAAATGATCCATAATGATTGGAGCAGGTTATTGAGTTTCAAATAAAAGACAATCCATAATCCGAGAGCTAGAAATAACAAATTATACATTATAAACACTTAAAGGTAAACAATTGATTAATTTCTTAGGGAGTGTGATCCAGACATTGGGTTCAGCAGATGAGGTTATTGTGAAGTCCACTGTTCACATGTATGTGTATAGCATTACTTCAGTAAATCAATCATTATTATGTCATGAATATATACCAGGAAACTAGTGTACTGGTCTCATAGATATAATCCTGTTCATAGAAGTAGGCAGAAAATCTTTCCCAGGTAACTTATCATTGTGCATGTACCACTCTACAGTTCTGCCATGTTCAAAAGCTGATGCGCCATTTGCCAAAAGAAACTTATCAAACACAGATACCAGCTGGGATTTTTTACCCGAAGATGATACTATTTCCTCTTTTGATGATGTTAGTTCCAATATGTATTTCATACTGGGGATTCATGTTAATGTTGAAAAAGTATAGATGCGATATCTTTCTAGTCTAAGGTGGTAGGTGACTCACTCTAACCAAATCAATGCAGGTCAAATTGCAACGTCCATGATAACTTGCAGTAAGGTAGGTTCACCCTGAGTCAAACTCTTGCCTTGAGTCAACCACTTTTGACATGAAATTACAAGTTCAATATGCATCTGGTGACAATAAACTCCCACTGATTTAAGAATTGAAGTGTTTTCCAAATATATACTGCACATTGCATCCAGATCATCACTCTTTTTCATACTGTAAAATCAGTCAGAAATACTCCTGTTTGACCTGTTTTGGCAAACAGAGAATGAAAATCTCCCAACTCTTTGGTAGTTGATTTAAAGTGTTTTTCTCTTCCATACCCAGCGTCAATCAGTTTTGTGAGCTGCATATGTATCTAAATCACACAAATCATGTCTTTATTGAGCAAAATTAATTTCCTAAATTATATTTAGGACTGATTTTGTAAGGTATACCTATTTCACCTTCAGTCAGCCATGAACTCACCCTAAGTAAGCCACATCATACCTAAAGTCAACCATGGGGTTTTCTTCTCGGGAATCTCCCCTGGAATTCTCTCACCCGGCATTTCTGTCTAAGAACATTCCCCCTACCCTTGTGAATACCTCCTCCTTCCAGAATGCCCTCTTCTACTACAGGGTTAAGGATAGCAGGCCTACTTGTGTATTGTATAGAGGGAAAGGGTGGATGCAAAAAAGGGGGGGGGGAAAGGGGGTGAGAAGGCATAGCCCCCGATATATTCAACAGAACTCCATACTGCATGTCTATAATGTAATATTTAGTCCTCATTGCTCATACAAGTAATATTTACTTGTATTGATAGCTCCTAATGCAATTGTATTCACCTGAGGAACAGCACTGACTTTGTCTTGATTATTCCATATTCAATAAATTTCTTCTCTATTGTTAGTTGTAACATATTGATATATGATGCATGCATTCATCCATTTATGAAAATCAGAAAATTACTGGTTCATTCCACATATTTCTCGTTGTTGAAATATAGCTGACTCAAGGTGCATTTTGGCTGACTTAGGGTGAAAAGGGGCAATTTTGAATACTCTGATAAATCATGGAATTAAAAACTGTAAACTGATATATGGCATTGTAGGATATCATAAAAGTTACTCTCCAGAGCAATACATAAAGTTTGGTTCAATTCTGAAGGACATGCACAAAAAACTCTAGGAGCAGTTAGACCTGAAAGGTAGCTCATGAAAAAACATGAATCAGACCGGTTGAAAGTGGTGAACCTACCCTACGTGATCAAAAAATTTATAAAGTCAACGTTTTCTGTCATACATAATGTGATTTGGGGTATTGTTTTCATATTATTCTTAGTCACCAGATAACTGCCCCCCCCCCCCGCCCACCACCATCTGTTGTCAAAATAAGACATCTCCCACTTGGGTTAAAGTTAAAAGAATGATAGTAGAAGTGGACAAAGTTCTGAAAGGTCAAGTGAAATTCGGTAAGATAAGGTACAATATACATGAACAGTCAAGTAGGCTACATTAATACCCTAAGTATACTTTAAAACTACAGTAGATTTTACTGCCTATGTACACTAATAACTGGTGCTCTGGGGTAGGAGAATATGGAATAGAATCTACAGTTAGAAGCCCAACGCAAAGGCGAAGTATATGCTCACTGTAAAAACATAGTAGATTTTACTGCCCATCTCCACTAATGCAATTAGTGTGACATGCTAGAAGAGTTACATCCCAGTCTGAAAACAGGGTAGTATGAGACACACAGTCAATGTGAGAAGTACTTAAAACAATCCTATAAAAACAAATTATCTGAGATAGGTTTTGTTTTGATGTATTTGGGTTGTTATATTTACCAGAGCACATATCATACCACATCGTGCTCTCAATGCATCCATGATTCCTGTCCCTACATGACACCTACATACCCACTCATTTAACACAACTATCAGCTGAGGATGCTGTCAGGGACTTTAGGGAGTGGTCACAGGGGGGGGAGGTTGGTGGATTTGGGGGGGGGACCAAGAAAATTTGGACCCCTTGAAGTGGGGGGGACCAAACAAATTTGGACCCCTCTTGAGGGGGGACCAAAAAATTGCATCCCTTTTTAGTGAAAAAGCTCAAAGGGGTCGGCCGCGCACACTGTCAACTTGCCTGAGGGGAGGGACCAAAAAAATGTCGACCCCTCCCGTGTGGGGGACCAAAAAAATTTCAACCCACTTGCACAAAAATCCACCGACCCCCCCCCCCTGTTGTTAAAAAATTACTACTCCCTTAGGGCCATGTTATGGTGGTGGATGAGGTCACATTACAAAACTGGTATACTATACTAAAGGCACTACATCTCTCGTAAACATACCTGACCTACATTGTGACGCTAGGAAGTGTAAGTAGCACAACATGAAGCACCCTCCTCCCTGTGTGTATGTTCTGCTGCCAGCATTAATACACACACATTGACAGCCCAGGGGGGCCACTCCTTCAGCATTGAATATTATGTGTGAACAGCATTCCAAGGGGAAGGGTATATTGTTGGGTCCTAGGCAAGACCCGCGAGGACGCTTGAAAATGGGTACTTTTTAGGCAATTTTGGAGGAAAAGGCTGAAACTCTCAACCACTGACACTCAATGTTTTTTTCAACATTTAAGTCAGAATTCTATAGATAGGATAAGGATAGGCCCTATGTTTTATGGGCTATTTCAATTAAGCAAACTTCATAAGTGTATTTATCCTCTAGCATGTATTTTTTTCCATGAAAAGGGTGCTATTTTGTGGAATGACCTCCCATGATAAGGGTACCAAGTTTGATCTGATGTTTACACATAGCTACTATAGAAGAGATAGGGAGTCCCCCCCCCCCCCCTGACCATGGGTGGTGGTCCTGCGTACCGGATAGCACGACGTATTGCAGACACAGGGCTAGCACGTATACCACACACACAGGGCAGCTGTAGCTATCCGGGCCACATCATATGGAGGCCTTATGGCTGTTCTAAGACATTAAAGGATATACATGTCAATGACTCTGTTGATATTATGCCAGTAGATCGCCCCTGCACTGGCTAAGGGAACACACTACACACCCTGCACAGAAATTATTCTATATAGAGGTCGGCTTGTACATCACATAGAACTCACCTTTGTAGAGGTTGGATTGCACATCACATAGAACTCTCCTGTGTAGAGGTTGGATTGCACATTACATAGAACTCTCCTGTGTAGAGGTCGGATTGCACATTACATAGAACTCTCCTGTGTAAAGGTCGGATTGTACATTACATAGAACTCTCCTGTGTAGAAGTCGGATTGTACATTACATAGAACTCTCCTGTGTAGAGGTGGGATTGCACATTACATAGAACTCTCCTGTTTGGAGGCAGGATTGTACATCACATAGAACTCGCCTGTCTGGAGGTGGGATTATACATCACATAGAACTCTCCTGTCTGGAGGTGGGATTGTACATCACATAGAACTCTCCTGTCTGGAGGGGGGATTGTACATCACATAGAACTCTCCTGTGTGAAGGCAGCATTGTACCACACATAGAACTCTCCTATGTGAGCTGGGATTGTACATCACATAGAGCTCTCCTGTCTGGAGATGGGATTGTACATAACATAGAGCTCTCCTGTGTGAAGGCAGCATTGTACCACACATATAACTCTCCTGTGTAGAGATGGGATTCTAGAGCTCTCATGTAAAGGGTATTTTATTTGGATGAGTACCAAGATAGACATTGCTAAAGATGTGGAGAAGGGCAGTTAGAGGATGTCTAGGTGACACAGGGAGTGAAGCTAAGCCGTGGTATGAAGAATTAACTGGTGGACAATACTTAAAGTCTCTCTCTGATGAATCTCTCTGGGGGAAAAACTCTAAGACAGGTCATCATCGGAGGTCTCTTGTCATTCACATGATATTGTGTCACCAGGAGGCAGGCTATTTGGGGGCGGTTGTGGAGCATGGCTGGGATGTGAATGAGATGTTGGAGGTTCACGAAGGATGGGATGGGAAGGGGACTGTGCTGCACCATGCCGTAGGCTACAGGTGGCATGAGGGGGTGAGGTTACTGCTACAGGCAGGCAGACCCCAACATCAAGTGTCAGTGTTCAGAACAGTCTCAGTCCCACTTCAGCTTCAAGGCTCAAGTGAAGCATGTAGCAATGTGCACAGCAGTTTATCATGAGGATATAGCCATGGTGAAACTTCTACTTCAAAATGGGGCAGACTTGAATCATAGCTGTTGTGATTACATACTCGTTACTCTCAATCGCCTGAAGGCAAACACCAAGAGGTGGAAGTATCTAGGTGACTGTACAGAAAGAGAGCAACAATGCAATGCTGAGGTTCTTAATGAACTCTTGACTAATGCTCAAAACAGACAAAAGAATTTGAATAAAAGATTGCAATGTCTCCTTACAGATTATCTCCTAGAGGGACAGTTCCTCCCAGAACACCTCAATGTCCTGTTCTCACATGGTGTTCATCTTGACCCTGACTTCACAGGAAGTACCATGTCTCATGCTACTGAGAGAGGAAGTATTTCAGTAAACACTACAAGGTGGTTGATCAGACATGGGGCTGTTTGTAGACTCCCATTGTACCACCACCTTAACCCAGTTGAGTTATTCTATAACCAGCTATATGGTGACGGGGAGGTATTATCTATTCAGCAAAAGAAGCTACCAGAGTTGCAGCTCCTCCTCCAGGCTGGCATGAAGCACTCAGGTAGTCTGCAGCGAGGTCTGGAGGAGATGGGGAGGGTTATCCAGGACTACCTTCAGCATGGAGTCTCTGTGGGTGAGGGCCTCATCCAGAAGAAGATAGCAGACACCTACAATAACATCATGAGGGGTGAGACACCAAACAGTGGGATGAAACAAAGAAACAGGAGACCCATTCCTACAGACAGGGAGCAGCAGATGGCACACCTACAGGAGTTCAGTGTGGATACCTTGGACGTCTACCCACAGGAGTTCAACATGCAGACAGAAACAAGAGAAAAACGCTGGCAACAAACCTTAAAGATAATCTCAGACATTCTGCACTTTCTGAGCCAGCCGCACACCCTGCAGTGGTACTGCCGTGTCCGTCTCCGTGAGAGTCTGGTGTCCCTCTCCCCATCAGTGATCAGGACTCTCCCAGTACCAGCACCATTGAAGTGCTACATCCTCTGTCATGAACTTTGACCCAAAATAAAAAGGTGTGCTTCAGGTTACATGGCCAGAGGAAAAAGGAGGGGTTTGGGGTACCCCGGAGTTGCAATTATACCAGCATTCCTAACCAGTTAAAAAGTGACACTCCCTTCTCCTACTAGCAAAACTGTTATCAAGGCAACAAAGAGAGAAAAATGATTTATAACTATTTATATTTTTGAATGTATATTTATATTTGTTGAGATACCCCCAAATGGTTTTCCGCTATAAGAAGTTATTTGCATATAGAGCATATCCTTCTACCAGAATATCAAGATTTAAACCGTGCTGGGCCATTAGGTTGTGCAGTATACTGAGACATACACCTAGTACCAGATGCTTGTTGTGCTTACTCTCTGTTAGCATCAAGTTGTACCCCATTAAAGTGGCACTCTCACCTAAAGATATCTTCTTGTTAGTTAATTAGTCCTTCAGAGGGAGTGTCACTTCAACAAGTCTATCTTACTTCATTTTCATTATGATACAGGTTGCCAATACATAATGTGATTAATCATTTGAAGAAACAAACTGCTACTCACAGCCAGCAGCTGTAGAAGAGCAATAAAATGTGAAATATACAAATACATTTGTTAATTAGTTGACAACATGTTGAAGCTATGTTTCCTTTTTTAAGATTTAATCCAGCAGGTGACTATTGCCAGTTTATTCTATTAAGATAAATACATGTCCAGACACCAGTAAAAAATAATGCCAAAATCCGATAATAGCTACAGGTTTCAGCAAATACTGGGAATCATGTAAATTAACCTGATAATGCAAAAGGAAAGATGCTAGTTGCAGGTGTCAATGATTTGATTTTTTTCTTGTCAAAAGTTCTTGTGTGGTCACCAGAAGGTCATCACAAGGTCATCACAAGGTCACCACAAGGTCACCACAAGGTTACCACAAGGTCACGGTTGTCTCTTGGCGCAACTGCTACTCATCAGGTATCAAAGTAATTTGTATGTACATTGATCTTTACTGCATCAAGGGCAGGGTTTTTGCCAGAATCTACATATATGTAACATAATCTAACATAAAGAGAGAGAGAGAGAGAGAGAGAGAGAGAGAGAGAGAGTGACTAGCTGATGTTACTCAGTCACACTCTGCTGCCACTATAATTTTATCGGTAAGTCTGTTACAGGTTAGTCAGCAATTCTGAACCATTTAATAAACATATTTTCAATGATATAAATGTTTCACTTTGCTTTGAAATGTCTATGTATACATATGCTAATGTACTTTACTGATGTTCAGCACATACACTAAGGCACTGGACAACATCATACAATGATAGCTTTTTGGTAAAAGCTATGAATTATTGTTCAACACAAATCTACATCACATTGTAAATACTCAAAGTTTAGGTTAACAGGAGAATAAATGAGTCAAATACATGGTCTGTCTCAGTAGTTTAAAAACACTTTCATTTGAATGATGACATTGTCTCGATGAAGAAGTTACTCATTGGCAGTACCCCTCCCCACTGCTGCTGTCCCAGCAGGGAGCTTCAGTATGGGGACTTCAGGATCTGATACAGCCCGTTTTCTGCCACAACCAAGAGTCTCTTTGAACAACTCTAGGAATTGTCTTAACTGGAACATAGAAAATTGATTGTTATATTGGAATAAGATATATGATTCCTTAGTTTTCCTGGTTGATTACATAAGTTGATGTTGTGTACTGAGATGTACATGTGCAGATGATGCTTGTACAGGACTGATTTAACAAACCATACCTAATGTAACCTTAATAAAAAATCGTTAAAAAAACAACCTCACTATGTGCATTATATTTCTCAACGGAGGGACACATATGTTCAATCATGTAAAATCTCTCTCTTTATTCTTTATTCTAAAATCTTTAAGTAAGATCCACTGTTCCTTAGATAGACTGTGTTGAAATATCTAAAATCCTTAACTAGGATTCACTGTTTTTTATCGTTAACTGTGATAGAATGTCTGAAATCCTTAACTAAGATCCACTGTTCCCATCATAGACTGTGTTAGAATGTCTGAAATCCTAAACTAAGATCCACTGTGCCTACAATAGACTGTGTTAGAATGTCCAAAACCTGTGACAGAGATTAGCAACTGCTTCTGGATGTGGCCTTCACCTTGGCTTTATTGCCAGCATGGCTGAGGTCGTAGTAGATGTACCTAGGAACACCACTTGTCATCTTCCGGTACACATATTTGTAGACAGCACTGACCCTTTGGACGGTTCCCCAGTGCTGATGGTCTATTGAGTCATTTGATTCTGATAACTAGGACTATGGATATATTTTTGGCAACCTATTGAAATAGAATTGAAATTGAAACTAAGATGGCTGCCCACACAGTGCATCACAGTAAAACCCTATAGCAGCTGTCCCCCATGAACCATGCTAGATGTAAACATGCCACACCCTTGGTAGCTCTGTACACACACAGAACTGACCCTTGGACTAGATGGACCCCCCCCCCCACACACACACACACCCCTAATAGGGTAATAATACGTCCCTGAAAAAAATTGTGGTGAGACTTCGAGATACATGCATAAGACGACTGGGTATGCACCCATACTCAAAAAACATCTCTAGACTTCATTTTATATCCTGCACATGTATGCTTCTGGAGAAAACCAATCTTGCCATTTGACTTCCAGATAATCAGTACAACCCAACACTGGGTGACACGAATGTATATTTCATGGAGGCCGGGTACCCTTGGGCAAGGTACCCAGTAGTAATTATACATGAGGCCATTTAATTCTGATGACTTAAGTTATTTAGAATCACTAAGGCACAACCTGTCAGAATGAAGATTAGATCGAAAGGAAATGGAGGATCGGGGGCTCGATTTAGACCTCTTGGGTTGAGACTCATCATGGGTGCCTCTGCCTGGCTACACTCATCACCCCCCTCCCCCACAACTGGCAATAACTGATGTGTCACTTACAGTCTCTGTATATAGCTGCACCAGTGGCTCTCAGTGCAGACAAATACAACACTCTGTGTTATAGCAGGCTTATCTCTCACTCTGTAGTGGTATCATTACCAGAATGAGCAGAATAGAACTAGAGCTATAAATATACCATGACTCACCTTAACTCATTAAGGAAAACAAGGTGCCTCACCTTAACCCATGAAATTAAATATTTATAAAATTGGATGGAGTTACTGCTGTCCCGACATTTTCCAGTCACACTCCAGTCACACTCCAGTCTAAGTGCCTTGTCAGCTGATGTTAACTCTGGTGTTTGCTGCTGAGACTGACACACCCCTAGACCTTGTTATCAGGACTACACTACATCCCTGACAAATTTGACATTGATTATTCACAAGATAGAGAGAGAGAGAGAGAGAGAGAGAGAGAAAGAGAGAGAGGGAGAGAGAGAGGGAGAGAGATATACAGACATGTATATACATGGACAGAGACAGAGAGGGGTAGATAGACATGATCAAATGTCAACGGGGTTAGTAACTCTCACACATCCCTCTATTACCTCTCAGGTAGACTTTGTTGAAGAACTAGGTCATATAGTCTTTCTCAATAAACACTTTGAGAGAATCTAAAAAGAATCCACAATAAAATAAAATAAAATCTCTACAAAATGTCTAGAATGCCATAGTAAGGCATTTAAGGGGTTAATAAAGGTGAGTTAGGTCATAAGCAAAAAGGAGATATGCTTTTTTCATGGTTTAAGGTAGTTTCACTTTTTTTGCCACCAGCTGCTGTATGTGTAGACCCTGGTCTATACCTTTGATGACAGATACAGGATGGACTTAAGTGCAAAACCCTGGGACTATAAGCAGAAAAATATAGGGGACAATTTACAAAGTCTGAGACTCTAGTTCATGTTGGACTATAAGAAGACTGCTGCAGGGTTAATTCTACAAAGGCTGAGAGACATACTTTAGTTTGTGTGGGTCTTTAAGCAGACTGCTGGAGGGTTAATTCTACAAAGGCTGAGAGACATACTTTAGTTTGTGTAGGTCTTTAAGCAGACTGCTGGAGGGTTAATTCTATAAAGGCTGAGAGACATACTTTAGTTTGTGTGGGACTATAAGCAGACTCTAGACTGCCTACCGTCCCTGCCTATGGGAAAAGAGAGAGGGGATGTGTAGGGGGTAAGACAAAGGAGTGAGTAGACAGACTTGGAGCAAGTCTAAGCAGACTGCTGCAGGGTTAGTCTACAAAGGCTGAGAGACAGACTTTAGTTTGAGTGGGACTATAAGCAGGGGTAATTCTACAAGTGTGGTGAGACAGACTTTTGTTTATGTGTTGCTATAAGTAGACCGCTGCAGGGTTAATTCTACAAAGGCTGAGAGACAGACTTTAGTTCGAGTGGGACTATAACCAGAGTGCTGAAGGGTTAATTCTACAAAGGCTGAGAGATTTTGTGTGAGTCTATAAGCAGACTGCTGCAGGGTCAATCCTACAACAGACACCAGCGAGAAAATAGGAGCGTAGTCTACAGATACCTTTCTCTAAGCAGTAAATCGACATTACGGTAAGGTTTATAATACAATATATCATGTTGATGTTATCTATATATACCCTACCCATCATCCTTAATGACTAATATTCTGTGTCTATTACTCTACACAGCATGTAGCCAGAAGGCTATTAAACAGGGATCTAATAGTTCTCTGATGTAGCCATAATTATATATATTTGGGTCAAATAGAAAAGAAATTGAATAACCTCACACATTCTCTATGTGTTCTCAATAATTCATTGGATCGTAATCAAATTGAATTTTGCTGACTATGATTAAATCATCATTATTGTTCAGGATCCAGACATGTCAGAGTCAGCCTCTTCACAAGGTCTTGGTCAACCTACTGACTCTTCATGCTCACCTCCACCCTATGATAGTGTTAATGTGGGTATGGAGCCACTATCCAACTCAAGAACATTAATGTATATTAACTCACTGCCCCCGCCATATGAAAGTCTGGATGTTGAAACAGAGAATACAGAAGTGCCTCCACCCTCCTATGACAGCCTCACTGCTGCTACGTCCTCACCACCGCTCCCTGCATACCACACCACAGACAGTTTGACAGATCCAACAATGGCCTTACCCTCTAGCAGTGGTACTGAATTAGCTACAAGACATTTACACAGTGGTCCATATCATGGCAGATCATTTAGAAGATCTAGTAGAAGTAATAGGGCTGTGTCTGCAACAAGTTTTCCTAATGATAGAAATCCAGCAACAACACCACCTAGAAGTAGTAGTAGTCATCACTACAGTACAGACAAGGCCACTATACCCTCGTATAAAAGACACAATTCATGCACAGTGAGCATGACAGCAGACCCCTTACATACAAGTGCAGATGGAGGCATTGCGGCCATAATCGGGAATTCAAGTGGTGCACAGAGTACATATGGTACTAATTCATCTGACAGAGATGGTCACGTTATGGCAGGACATCCTACCACAAATAGATCAGTACAAGACAACCCTACAATGATGCATTCATTAAATGAGAGTGGTCTTCAAGCACATTCTCCTGGTAGAATAAATAGAGATTCACAGAACCCAAGCAGCAATGTGGTTACAGGTAATTATTGGTTTATTTCAACTTGTATCTTATATAAGTGTTGGGGTTCTTAAAGTCAAACAAATTGTACACCACATTACTTTAGATGTATGTGCACTATTGATTATTAATTCCCAAAGCTGATAATTTGTACTTGATAACCGTCACTGATAACCCTCGTGACATTGAGCACTATAAAAGATTTTGTTCACTTTACAAGATGACCAAATATACACTTTGATATCTAGTGGCCTAGTCTGCAAAGATTCATAAACACATCAGAAATAGTTTGAACTGCCTTTGAAGTCACCTCCCAATTCTGCCTTTCTCTCTAGTGCAGCTGTTGGGGTGGATCAAGCTGACCCTTTGAAAGTACAAACGCTCAAACTAGTTTGATACTACCTACTACAGGCTGCTATTATCTGAAGGGGGATTATACAAATTAAGGTTGATTTTATAAACTGCTACTAATACCAATGATGGCTCTTACATCTCACAGATCCTCTGCTCCCTGTCTTAGGGCATCAGGGCAACACACAGCCGGACAGTGATGAATTGCGACGTAAGTTATCCTAAAGTCCGACCCTAGGCCAGCATTGTGAACTGTTGTCAGTATGACCCATGAATGCAGCCAGGCCACGTCTCACCAAATTCAAATGTTGAAAGTGCAATCTATGACTAGGTGCAATCTATGACTGGGTGCAATCTATGACTTGGTGCATTCCATGACCGGGTGCAATCTTTGACCAGGTGCAATCTGTGACTGGCCTGAAAGATTTATTTAGGGCAGACATATAAAGAAATTGAAATAAAACTAGTAATTTAAAATCTCAAAACTATTAACTCTTTCTGGCCATTTCCATCATAGATTGCACATGGTCATAGATTGCACCTGGTCATAGATTGCACATGGTCATAGATTGCACCTGGTCATAGATTGCACCTGTCCATAAATTGCTTCTTATCATATACTTTCAACTTTCAAGATTCAACATGATGCCAGGTGCGTGGCAAGCACCTTCAAAGTAGGGGGGACTGAGGGGTATTTTGACCCTTTTTGACCCCTTTTACTTGACCCTTTTGGTTTGACCTTTTTTGGGGTTGGTCAAAAGTGGGGGGGACATGTCCCCCCGCCCCCCCCCCCCCCGGTTGCCACGCCCCTGTGATGTTCCAATGCAGCCCTTTGGAACAACTCAGCAGGGCTGCAATCATGTATCATACCACCCCTCCTTAAGGTCCAACATGATGCAGCAATACAGAACTAGTTTCTTCCCAATGCTGTGATGGTGTATCATGAAGACAGATGAGGTTGAAGCCTTTAGACATTTTGTCACCTGGCTAGAGGTCCTCAAAATAGGCATATCATCCCAGGGCCTATTTCTCAAGTTATTTCATGAGCCTACATTTACCCAAAGAGACATCCCAAAATGTACCTAGTATAGTAAAGAAAAGTAAAAATCAACTGCTTTTTCTATGATATCATTGCAGTATTTCTTAAGGATTCGATTCAGGGTTTAATTGTATTTTAACATTTTTCTGAGTCATGCATGTCTTCCTTTATTGCAGCTGAAGTGGTGATCTGTCTATGTCTTGTCATTGCTATTATAATCATACTTGTCGGATTAATATTTGGTGAGTGAGATACCCCTATGATTTCCTGAGAGCGTTATTTCAGAAAAGCATATTTTATCTGCATGAAGGTTTGCATTTGAGCAAATTTAAGATCCCTTAAATGAAAACTTAAATCAAATTTAAGTTCAGTAATGCCATGTAAATGTCCTAGAAATGGTCTAAAATTGAATATGCTCAAAGTGCATGTTAAAGCATATTTGACTTTAATCAAAGTAAGAAGTAATACAGCAAATTTTGCTATACATGTACATTTGTGTTGCTGTAAATGCAGTTTAACAGTTGCCTGTACTATGAAGGCATAAATGTGGATCCATGTGGATTCTGCTGTACACTGACAGAAGATGTTGCAGTACACCTACACCTGTGAGATCACAGTACATTAGGCCACAGGGTGAGCCACCAGAATGTGAAGTTCCGTTCCAATGAAAGGGGCACTAAAATTCGAAGGTGGTTTCATATAGCTATTGCCCCTACCAATCTTAGAAAAAAAGTTCTCCGCGTAAAATTGCACCGTTTGCGCGTAGAGCAAGGTCAAAGGTCAAGGTCATTCAAAAATAGGGCGAGGCCAGAAAATTTACTTATTTTTGAACTGCTCTGTGAGTATTAACAGAGCGGGTCCAAAATTTTATGTCAAGGTAGGGTGATGTAAGACCTTTATCCATGAGAAATTGAAATGACCTTGGCCAAGGTCAAGGTCACTGTTTTCAAGGTCAAATATTGAAATTTGGACCAAAATAGCTATTATCCTTGGTTTCAATAGCTCTGGTGGTCAGGAATATCATCATAAGTATGACCTATGCTGCTCAAATGATGAGGACATGTCATAGGGACAATTTCTCCTTGAAATTCCCAAGAAATGGCTGCAGTTTCCATGGCAACCAGTACCTATTTCAATTTTTGATATAATAAATAGCTGTAATGAGAAAGTCCTCATGGTGACCTCTAGAGCTTAATTTGTATTGAATCACTTAGATATCTGGCATGGATATAGAACATGATGACTGCCTTGTGTCAATTTCTTAATATGACCTCTATCAAGGTCAAGGTCATAGGAGCAAGGTCAAATATAGGAAATTTTGTCTTTTTGGCCGTGTTTGCTATATTTAGAGGGTAATCCAGTAAGAATACAATGATGTCTCTGGGCATTATTTTTGGGGCTTTGTGTTTTTGTATAGCCAATGACCCTAAGACACCTTGGCCAAAAGTTCTCCACTCAAGTTCAAGTAGTTTTCTTGCAGGATGAGGTCAAAGGTCAAGGTCACTCAAAAAGCAAAAAGAGAGTCATGCCAGTAAACATACTCATCTTTGAACTGCCTTTTCAATATCAACAAGAAGGGGCTAAAATTGCACGTCAAGATAGAGTTGTATAAGCCCTTTGTCCATGAGAAATTGAAATGACCTTAGTCAAGGTCAAGGTCACTCTGTTCAAGGTCAAATATTGAAATATGGCCCAAAATGGCTATCATCCTTGGTTTCAATAGCTCTGGTGATCAGGAATATCATCATAAGTATAACATATGCTGCTCAAATGATGAGGAGATGTCATAGGGACAATTTCTGTTTGGAATTCTCAAGAAATAGTTGCAGTTTCCATGGCAACAGATGATTATTTTAATGTTTGATATGACAGATAGCTACATTGAGAAAGTACTCATGGTGACCCCCAGATCTTAATTTGTATTGAATCATGTTATTATCTGGCATTGATATAGAACATGATGACTGCCTTATATTAATTCCTCAATATGACCTCTAACAAGGTCAAGGTCATAGCTGCAAGGTCAAATACAGGAATTTCTGAATTTTTGGCTATGTTTGCTATATTTACTCCAGTAAGAAAACAATGTTATCCATGGGCATTATGCCTTGGGCATTGTGCTTTTGTATAGCTAAGAACCGTAGACCAAAAGTTCTCCACTCAAAGTCATGTACTTTCCTTGCATAATGAGGTCAAAGGTCAAAGGTCACTTAAAGAGAGAGTCTTACCAGAAAGCATACTTCTCAAATTAGAGCTGCTATTTCAACATCAACAATGTAGGGCTCATTAAGATTTCAATGACAATGATTTTATTCTTGAAATACTCAGAAGAGATACACGTTGTATAAGACCTTTGTTCATGAGAAATTAATATGACCTTGACCAAGATCAAGGTCATTCTTTTTTCTCACGGTTAAATATTGAAATATGGCCAAAAATAGCCAGAAACTGTGGCTAGTATGCAAGTCAGATCACCATTGGGACTCATAGGATTGGCCCAGAGTCAGAGTGTGGTTTACATGCAAGTTTTGAATTCTTTGGATAAAGCTTACAATGGCATGGATTTTGTTTGCTTTATCCTTTGAACTTTTACACCACCAATATATTCTTCTGCTTGATCTGGTGAGACAAAGCCTGATGTGTATTAGAAGGGAATTTATATTTAAAAAAAGAGAGAAATAAGTTCTATCCTGCGCATCATAACTACATGGAGGAAAAAATCAATTACACATATTACAATTTATTAATTATTACTCGTTACCATGGAAACAGTTGCCATTTCTTACAGATTTCATACAAAGATTGTCCATATAACCTATTATCTATTGAGCATGAAAGGCAGTGATATTTCTAATCATTGAAGCTACTGAAACAAAGCATTATGGCAGCTTTTGTCATTTCTTTTTCAATATTTGACTTCAAAAGAGTGGCCTTGAGCTTGGTCAAGGTCATTCTAATTTGTCTTGTATGTAAGTGTTATATGGTTCTATCTTGACATCCAGGCAAGTGGAAAGGGGTATCTAGGGGGGAATAATGAAAGCTTGTGTCGAGATCTTTAACATGAGATATCATAAGCCAAGATACTACTTGTAGTCATGCAGGAATCATATATACATTGAAGATGGGTTGTTATGTAAAACTGAAAATAAACTTTAAATGCGCTCTGTCCCACAAAATAATTGATGTAATTCCCGAGAGATGAGAACCAAAATGTTCTATTTAGGATGATGGATGGTTTTCATGGCAACCAGAAAGTGGCATATGTGCAAATTGTCCCTAGAAAAAAATCCATTCACATTCCTATCTAAGAATGATAGCATCCAATATAGAAAAATTCTCAGTATTCCCCACAAAAAGCACTTTTAGGTCTTTTTTCCACTATACTGCCATTCTGATGCCTCCTGCAGGCCAAAAGTGGAGAACTTCTGAACTAATACAAAAGCACTTTCAGAAAGTAGTGCCCATACACAAGATTGCATTCTTACTGGATTATGTCTAAACATAGCAAATATGGCCAAGAAAAGCTGAAATTCCTACATTTGACCTTACTTCTATGGCCATGACATTGTTAGAGGTCTTATTGAGAAGTAATCAGAAGGCAGTCATTATGTTATATATCCATACAAAATTTGACCTCTAGATGTCGGCATGCACACTTTCTTCATTTCATCCATTGAAACAGGAGACAATTCCGAATAAAAATAGTCTTTTCAGCATCATTTTAACATTAATGTTCATACTAAGGTTGATTTTCCAGATCAGCAGACCTATTGGAACATAGCATAATAGGAAACTGTTTTCCAAGATCTGTCCCTGAAAAGATCGACCTTGACCTTGGCCAATGTCATTTTCGATTTCTTATATAGCTCAATCTTGATATGTGATCATGGCTTGACTCTCTTTGAGTGACCTTGACCTTTGACCTCATCCTGCAAGAAAACTACTTGAACTTGAGTGGAGAACTTTTGGCCAAGGTGTCTTAGGGTCATTAGCTATACAAAAACACAAATACCTAAGAAATAACGCCCATGAACAACATTGTAATCTTAGTTGATTATGTCTAAATACAGTAAACATGGCCAAAAATGCAGGAATTCCTGTATTTGACCTTGCTCCTATGACCTTGACCTTAAAGGAGGTCATTTTACGGAATTGATATAAAGCAGTGATCCTGTTCTATATCTATGCAGGACACCTAGGTGATTCAATACAAATAAAGCTCTAGAGGTCACCATGAGGACTTTCTTATTGCAGCTATTTATTATATCAAACATTGAAATAGGTACTGGTTGCCATGGAAACTGCAGCCATTTCTTGGGAATTTTAAGAAGAAATTGTCCCTATGGCATGTCCTCATCATTTGAGCAGCATATGTCATACTTATGATGATATTCCTGACCACCAGAGCTATTGAAACGGAAGATGATAGCCATTTTGGGCCATATTTCAATATTTGACCTTGAAAAGAGTGACCTTGACCTTGGCCAAGGTCATTTCCATTCCTCTTGGACAAAGGTCTTATGCAACTCTATCTTGACATGCAATCTTAGCCCCTTCTTGTTGAAATTGAAAAGGCAGTTCAAAGATGAGTATGTTTTCTGGCATGACTCTCTTTGCTTTTTGAGTGACCTTGACCTTTGACCTCATCCTGCAAGAAAACTGCATGACCTTGAGTGGAGAACTTTTGGCCTAGGTTTATTAGGGCCATTGGCTATACAAAAACACAAAGCCCCAAAAATAATGCCCAGAGACATCATTGTATTCTTACTGGATTACCCTCTAAATATAGCAAACACGGCCAAAAAGACAGAAATTCCTATATTTGACCTTGCTCCTATGACCTTGACCTTGATAGAGGTCATATTAAGAAATTGACACAAGGCAGTCATCATGTTCTATATCCATGCCAGATATCTAAGTGATTCAATACAAATTAAGCTCTAGAGGTCACCATGAGGACTTTCTCATTACAGCTATTTATTATATCAAACATTGAAATAGGTACTGGTTGCCATGGAAACTGCAGCCATTTCTTGGGAATTTCAAGGAGAAATTGTCCCTATGACATGTCCTCATCATTTGAGCAGCATAGGTCATACTTATGATGATATTCCTGACCACCAGAGCTATTGAAACCAAGGATAATAGCTATTTTGGTCCAAATTTCAATATTTGACCTTGAAAACAGTGACCTTGACCTTGGCCAAGGTCATTTCAATTTCTCATGGATAAAGGTCTTACATCACCCTACCTTGACATAAAATTTTGGACCCGCCCTAGTAATACTCACAGAGCAGTTCAAAAATAAGTAAATTTTCTGGCCTCGCCCTATTTTTGAATGACCTTGACCTTTGACCTTGCTCTACGCGCAAACGGTGCAATTTTACGCGGAGAACTTTTTTTCTAAGATTGGTAGGGATAATAGCTGTATGAAACCACCTTCAAATTTTAGTGCCCCTTTCATTGGAACGGAACTTCATTTCTAATCTCTTTTTTGAGACCCACCCAATGGCCTACATTGACTTGCTGTAGATGTACAGCACAATCAACTTGATCTGAAGTTGCCCGCAATATTTGCTGTACGGGAACAGGACTTACTTCTAACAGTGTGCATGTTGTTTTATTTTAGCTTTTACAGTCCCTGGAAGTGCCATGATTCTTGGGGTTCTAATGGTGCTCGCAGTGTTCGCTTCAGCTTTCGTTTGCTGCTACTATATCTGCAAGTGATCATCTAGACATTGCCAGTCATCAGAATACGCTTTAGCTGCCAGCTAGAGCTGCTACAGGGCTGCACCAAGAGGTTTATTTTAGGGTCCAGGTTATTGGGAAGTAGATTGTAAAGCAACAACATTTCACTGTGAATATCTAGGGCTACAATATACAACTTTATGTAACATTTCTCTATGGCTCCTTAGTGTGGCAAAATGTAAATGTGCCTCAACCCTCCCACTCCCTGTTTCAACAAGAATGAGTGTTGTCTTATCTGCACTGTTAAAGGTAATTGTAGGTATACAGAAAAATCTTCTGTAGTTTTACAGCACCTACTGTAGCTTTGCAGTAGATTCTACTGTTTACCTACAATAAACTGTAAATCTACAGCAGACTCTAATGTACACCTAAAAAAAGGCAAGTAACTAATACCGTTGGGTTCAGACATACATGTACTATAAAAAAACAACAGCCTAGCTTGCTATATTACAAATAATTTCTTGCACCTTCATAGTCATGAAAAAGCAGTCTAAATTTAACATGAGACATGGTATTTGCTCCATCTACATACAGATTGCGGGGGAATCCCCCACTCTTTTTTCCTCCTGCGGCTCTCCAGAAGGAGTGTCTGATGTAGACTCACACCAGTGTGTGCTGACTAAACAGACAGGGACAGTCAGACACTGACCCCTGGACCCTGTTAGCAGGACTGTACTACAGATAGAACTGTTTAAATACTGACTTAGAGGCAGTCCCTGCTGCCCCAACAAAGCTCATTAAAAGCAAAGGACTGATAAAGTAAAGGCAGGGTATTTCTTAAGTATTGATATATCATGTCTTACACAGTTAAATGAAAAGATAGTTGGTTAAATGTTGATTACATGCAGAAAGTGTACATGTGATGATAATAAATGAGTTGTTGATTGACAGTTTTGGTCAAGGAGAGCTTTGTCAAGGATACCTCAGCCACATTCACTATGATAGAGGAGTGATTGTAACAGTTGATGCAATTAGAGGATGGCTCATATAAAAGTTATGGGATAAATTCCAGACGTCAATGGTAGTGCTGCCTCCTTGTGGCACAGTAATGGTGCTTACCCCATCTGCCTGGGTTGATGTTTTTTCCCATAACATCCGCTTCCTCCTCCAGCACTCCCCATAATGTGACTCATATAACTTGTATTGATAGCTTAGTGTATGCTACTTAACCCTTGGGGTCTCATAGGGCATTAATGCAGCATGCCATGGGTAATGAATGCAGTCCTGGGAAGTAACTCACCAGGGCTTCATTCATGCATCGTACTGACCCTAGGAGATTAATACACTCCAGAAGGGTGAGCAGGATGCATGAATGTACCACGCACAAGTTCCTATCTAGGGATGCATTCATGCATCATGATGACCAATGGCATGATGCATGAAGGCCTGATGCTGTGCTCAAAGGGTTAAAGGGTGAACCAGTGCTGTAGCACAAGGGGTGTGGTGATTGTAGTATTTACACCTTGATAGACGGGTTTCCCCACTACTTCCTTCTTCTGCAACACTGCACACAGACTGCCTAATGTAAACTGTGGTAGTTGCTGCTGAACCACAGTCACATAGAGCAGACTGAGCCTGGATCCTGTTATCTGGACTAACATCTTTTTCCATAAAACCTATGGCATGAGGTATGGGGCAGCGTTCAGTTTGTATGAGCCTATCAGAGGTATGCTGCAGGGTTAATCATACATCTGATACCAGCGTTTTATATCACAGAATCCTAAGCAGGAGGACTACTCCATTATGGTAAGGCTAATAACAACTCATGTTGAAGTTGCCTTGACTAAGTATAATGTGGATAGAATATCACCCTTGGTTACTGTAGTTTTGGGGTCAAATTGTATCTCTTCCTCTGATATGTTTCACAAGTTACTCTCTGTCTCTCTGATTTTCCTTTAATCATTCTTTGGCCCCTCTGTTGAGCTACTTTTCTCATTTTAACACTGTTTTATATAGTCCTGGCTTATGATCTGTGTGTTATTACTCCATTCAGGCTATAGTTATTAATGTTCAGGTGCTCAAATCTAGAAAATAATTTGAATATCCCTGCATCCATTTCCTCTCAGATTTCATTATTATTGGAGTGTATCTAGATTAGTTTATTTTCTATCATTTGTTGCATCGTTATTATTGTTCAGGGTCCAGACTTGCCAGAGTCAATATCTTCTCAATGTCTTGGTCAAGCTGCTGACACTACAACTCACCCACTCCCACCACCCTATGATACCATCAATATGGAAACAGATGCAACATCAGATTCTACAACATCATCACCACCTTCATATGAAAGTCTAAATGTTGGAACAGAAGTTACAGATGTGCCTCCACCCTCCTATGACAGCCTCACTACTGGTACTGCCTTACCACCTCCACCTTCTTATGACAGTCTAAACGGCTGGACGGATCGTGCAATACCAACAACAGGAAGTGTTTTTAGCAGTGTTACCCATACTGAATCAGCTACAGGACATTTTATTATTGGTTGTACACATCACCAAACATCAGCTAGAAGTAGCACCAATAGGCCTCTGGCAGGACATTGCTGTAATGATGCTGTTTTAAACAGTTCAACAACACCACCTAGTGGTAGTAGTGGTAACCACTGCAGCACAGACAGGACCACTATACTAACCTCTAGTAGACATAATCAATGTGTAATAGATATAACAGAAGAACAGATCCACTCAGGGGGAAACAACAGCACTCTGAGACAAAGTATAGTGAGCTCATATAGAAATGTACACAGAAGGAGTAGCTGTCATCCCTGCTGCACCAATTGTGATGGATCAATTACACTGGAATACCTTGTAATTGGGGCCTGCTGTTTGTGCACTTTGATTGGGATAATTGTGTGTTTTCTTACTTCATTTCGTCAGTTTTAATTGTGTTTATTTGCAATGCCACATAGTGCTATTTATAAGTCAAGGTGTCATCTTTGTACAGATATTGTACAGTACTCATGTTATCACAGGGTTAGCTGATTAAAGACATATGTGATCAAATAAAACTTTTAAAAAAGTGCCCGTCACGATATCTGAGCTTGTCTTTGAAGTTTTTGAAAGATTTCTTTTGTATTTAGGGGTATGTTATTTCACTGAGAATATTGAAGTGTACATGATATGCAAAGTATTAAATATTATTTTCTCAGGGAGTAAACAAAGTTGGGTGATTTTCTCAATAAATCACACTATTTGGTATTCATTTAATGCCGGTTTATGTGGCCATGTGTTTAATTGTTCACCGATGATGTGTCTAGGTCACAAAGGTATTTGATTATCCTATTATGACAACTGATTTGTATTGTATATTAGAATGTTTCATCTTTATTATGATCTTTAAAACACCTCCATATTGATATTCATGTCCTTTCTTTCACAATTGTATTGTATTTGTATATTATTTCCATCTGCATTAGTATCCCTATAACATTTTTACAGGCTAATTGTTTTTAAAGCAAATGGCTGATAAGGATTCCTCAACTATGCCCACATATCACCAACTATTGTCATAAAAATATACCTTAAGTTGTAACCAGTTATTTGATAATAAACAACACTTTAAAAAGACATAACATACATAGTAGTACAATCACCATACATCAGATAGAAGACTTTACATAAATCATGGAAGTAAGGTATTATATGATAATCATGAATATCAATGTAACAATTTGTTCATTTATGGATTCAGGTTTATGGTTCATATTCTTGTATATCTTGTAATTCCAGACATAAGATACCAGATCACAATGGCAGGCTAGAGGCTCCCTACCATAGTTATAATACCACACCTTAACACGTTATAACCTTAAAAGGGACCATCTTAGAGACTCTGGACCCACTGTCTGACATGTTGAGCCTGGTGCTGGGTGTACGTGTGTCTTAGAGACCCTGCACCCACTGTCTGACATGCTGAGCCTGGTGCTGTGTGTACTTCCAGTGAGGTAGAGTCAGGAAGCGTTGGTTGTCCACGAGCTGACGGAGGATGGGGTGGGAGGTAGGCCGCCCTAGGTGTGTGTTGTACAGGGAGTCTGCGGGGGGCTCCCTCCTCTCAGGGTCATTCTCTATGTAAAGTAAAATTATATATCTTTTAGATTGGATAGAGTTACTGCTGTCCTGACATTTTCCAGTCACACTCCAGTTGCACTCCAGTCTAAGTGCCCGACCAGCTGCTAATGTTAACTCTGAGACTGACACACCCCTGGACCTTGTTATCAGGACTATACTACATCTCAGACTACTTTGACACTGATTATTCACAAGATAGAGAAACAGACAGACAGACAGACAGAGAGGGAGAGAGAAACAGACATGTCCTCACACATATGGCATAATCTCCCAACGTATGTTGTTTCGGCTATTTTTGGCCCTTTTCGGGCTTATACCCCTACAGAATAACCAGTTTTGCACCATTTTTTTCGAATTTTTGGTATATGGGAGAAAACATCCTAACAATTTAGGGTTGTCTTTTGTTTTTAGTATTGGCCCAATTTTTTCAGTTTTCTGGCCCTCCAAAGACCCAAAAACCTCTAAAACTTTAAAAACACTTAAAATGACATGTTTTACATGTCTCCTATGTCTGATACCTCTATATAGTAAATGAAAAAGATCTTCACAGTATCCATTGTATCCCAGATAGTGAGGTAACCCTTGTGTCTTCTGCAGGAAAAAAGAAATTTTGAAAAAAATCCAATAACCTTGCCTCCAGGAGCATATGTCTATTGGTATACATATTATCCATCACAGAGTCACCCAGAATACTCGTCACGGAGTCACCAGCCACCCTGATGAAAATTTAAACCTTCATAGAATTATTAATACCTCATATATTAAAGTTATCTTGGGTTTTCTGTGTCCTACCCACTCCCTCTAATGTTCTAATACAGAATTCCACCATTTTTATGCTCATTTATACAAGAAATTATTTCTGTCACGGAGTCACCCGGGTGACTCTGTGACTTAAAATAGGTTAATACGGGTACTTAAGGCCTGTAATGTGCAAATGAGGTCTAACCAGATATCATGATGCTTCATGTTTCTTAAAGTACACATGATCAGGACATTGTAGAGTGGGACCATTTTGAGGAAACTATGTTAAAGTTGAGAGTATGTAGTTGAAATCATCATATTTCTGATTAATGTTCAAATTTTATCGGGCTGTATCTCAAAAACTATTACTCAGAGGATATCCATTCTTGGTAAGCTTCAAAATATATGTTGTTCCAGCTGGTAAACAAAGATTATTAGTTGCAGAGATGTATTTAAAACATAGTGTGCATAATCATGGATTTTTCGTCATGGAGTCACCTGAAAAATGGACAATAAACTTCATGAGGGGATAAAAACTGAACTGCTAGGGTTAGAAATGTATCAAAAAGTGTTCCAAGGAGCCAAGATATATACCCTTGAATATACTAAACTTGTTTAAACATATTAAGAACTTTCTGATTTGTCCTTCCTCTATCCTAAAACAACATATGTCAGGAGTTTGAGCCATATATGGACAGAGACAGAGAGGGGTAAGTAACTCTCACAAATGCCTCTATTAAAAGTAGATTTTTTTGAAGAACTAGGTCCTACATGTCGTTCTTAATGAACACTTTGAGATAATTGTTTTAATGGTATAGATCAGGGTTCGGTCAATTCTAAAAAGAAACCACAATAAAAAAAATCTATTTTCTCTACAAAATGTGCAAAATGCCATAGTATGGCATTTAGATGGTTGATAAAGGTGATTTATGTAAAATAGAGATATGCTCTTATCATGGTTTTAGGTAGCTTCATTTTTGTCACCAGGTGTCGTATACATAGACCCTGGTCTAAACCTTTAATGAGAAATACAGGACAGACATTAGTGTAAAACCTGGGATTATAAGCAGATAAATATAGAGGGCATTTTACAAAGGCTTAGAGAAACGTTGGTTTGTGTGGGACTGGAAGCAGACTGCTGCAGGGTTCATTCTACAAAGTCTGAGAGACAGACTTTAGTTTGGGTGGGACTATAAGCAGACTGCTGCAGGGTTAATTCTACACATGCTACAAGACAGACTTTAGTTTGTGTGGGACTATGAGCCGACTGCTGCAGGGTTAATTCTACAATATCTGAGAGACAGACTTTAGTATGGGGGGTGGGACTATAAGCAGACTGCTGCAGGGGTAATTCAACAATGGCTGAGAGACAGACCTTTGTACCACCTTACGATATATGCAGACCCCTACCGGGTCAATTCGACACTGGACACAAGAGGGGTAACAGCAGCATATTCTACAGAGACTTTTCTCTAAGCAGCAGGATATCCACATCATGGTAAGTCTTAAAACACCATCATATCATGCTGAAATTGAATCAACAAAATGTAATATGGTGGTAACATTGTTACTGTAATATCATAACACATCACTTTCCTACTTTCTATTAACCTCTGTATGTATACCCTATTCTCCATTCTATCCACAATGTAGCCACCCAGGTAACAAAAAAACGTTATTTTACGTCAAAATAACGTTATAAAATTTCATTTGACGTTATGCAATAGTAAGGAGCCTTAGAGAAACGTTATTTAACGTTATATAACGTTATAACATGTTGTATAACGTTTTTTGTTTACTGGGCAGAAAGCTATTAAACAGAATAGCCATAATTAGGTGCATTTGCAACAAATAGAAAAGAAATTGAAAACGGCATATATTCTCTATATATGTGTTCAAATTATTCATTGGATCATAGTCAAATTGAATTTTGAACATTGAATTATGAATAAGTCATTGTTATTTAGGATCCAGACATGTCAGAGTTAACCTCTTCGCAAGGGCTTGGTCAACCTGCTGACATGACATGCCCACCTCCACCCTATCATAGTATTGATGTGGAAATGGATCTACCATCCAACCCAACAAGAACAATCTCACCGCCACCTCCTTATGAAAGTCTGGGGCGTAGAACAGAGAGTACAGAAGTGTCTCCACCCTCATATGAGAGCATCGCTCCTGCAACATACTTACCACCTCACCCTGCTTACCAGAGCACAGACAGTTTGACAGATCCAACAATAGCAGTATCATCTAGCAGTGTTGACCATACTGAATCCGGTACACGAGATTTACATGGAGGTCCATATCATGGCAGATCAGTAAGAAGATCCAGTAGGCAGAATAGTGCTGTGTCTGGAACAAGTGTTCCTTATAATACTGTTACAATTCCAGCAACAATACCACCTAGAAGTAGTAGTAGTCATCACTACAGTACAGACAAGGCCACTTTACCCTCGTATAGAAGACACAATTCAGGCACAATGAGCATGACAGCAGAGCAGACCCAGTCAGGGAGAAATGACCGTTCTTTAATTCAGACGGCAGAATCCTATACAAGTGCAGATGGAGGCATTGCGGCTATCTTGGGGAATTCGAGTGGTGCACAAAGTACTTATGGCACTAATTCATCTGACAGAGATGGTCACGTTATGGCAGGACACCCTACCGCAAATAGATTAGTACAAGGCAACCCTACATTGATGCATTCATCAAATGAGAGTGGTCTTCAAGCGCATTCACCTGGTAGAAGAACTAGACATTCACAGAATTCAAGCAGCCATGTTGTTACAGGTAATTGTAGGTTTATTTCAACTTGTATCTTATATAAGTATATATAAGTGTTAGGGTTCTTGAAGTCAAACAAACTTTACATCACATTGCTAGGGTTAGAGATGTATCAAAAAGTGTCCCAAGGAGCCAAGATATATACTTTTCAATATAATCAACTTGTTTAAACATATAAAGAACTTTCTAGTTTGACCCTCCTCTGCCCCAAAACTGCATAACTCAGGAGTTTGTGCCATACATGTGCACTATTGATTACTAATTCCCAAAATTGATAATTCGTACTTTCAATTATCTCTATGAATATGTTTGCAACACTCATGGCATTGATCAAGCTTACCCTTTGTAAGCACAACATCCCATACTACGGGCTGCTATTACCTGAAGGGGGAATGTACAAATTAAAGTTGATTATATAAACTGCTACTAATACCTATGATGGCTCTTACATTTCACAGATCCTCTGCTCTCTGTTTCAGGGCATCAGGGAGACACGCAGACAAACAGTGATGAACTGATAGGTAAGTTATCATACAGTCAGACCCTAGGCCAGCATTGTGCAAAATGTGAAAAGTCTATGAACGGTGCAATCTATGACTGGATGCAATCTATGACTGTGAAGGGGCTCGGATTCCCCGTACCCTGGTGGTAAACCCGCAAGGGGGTATCACTCGGGTAATCCGCTCCCCTCTGTACCATACCGATCCAGTAACGTGAGACACGGTCTATCTGATAGGACAAGGGGATGTAGCTCAGTGGTAGAGCAATCGCTTGGAAAGCGGAAGGCCCAAGGTTTGACTCCCGGTGTCTCCAAAAACGTCATTTTCGGAGAAACCGTGTCCCTCACAACTGGATCTATGACTGGGTGCAATCTATGACCACGTGCAATCTATGACTGGCCTGAAAGAAAACGGTCCTTAAAACAGGCATATCATCTCAGGATAGACAGGCCTATTTCTCAAGTTATATCATGAGCCTCCATTAACCCAAAGAGACATCCCCAATAGTACCTCGTATAGTAAAGAAAAGTAAGAATCCACTGATCTATGATATCATTATAGTATTTCTTAAGGATTCGATTCAGGGTTTACTTGTATTTTAAAATTTTGCTGAGTCATGCATGTTTAATGGCTACCTTTATTGCAGCTCAAGTGGCCATCTGTCTATGCCTTGTCATCGCTACCATAATCATACTTGTCGGATTAAGATTTGGTGAGTAAGATATCTTTATGGTTTTCTCAGAGCTTTAGATCAGAGAAACATATTTTCACTGCCTAAAATTTAAGATGCCTTAAATGAACAAAGTTCAGTAAGGCCATGTAAATGTAATAGAAATGGTCATAACATTTTCATGCTTTTAAGTGACATTTACTAAAATTGATTATGCTCAAAGTGTACGTTCCTTAAAGCATTTTTTTTTACTTTTGATTGACTTAAATTGAAACATTCATGCATTTCTCTTGCTATAGATTCTATACTGAATGTGCTACCACTGATTCGCCACTGATCTCTCACTAATCTACCAAGGAGGATATAGCTGTAAACACTGATTTTAACTACTATAGTTATTAAAATTGATTGTTTCCTCATGACCAGACAAACACTGTAAAAAGTTTCTGTTCAAAACGCACTGTAACTTTACAGTACTTTTGCTGCAAGAAATGATACTGCAAATTCTGCTGTACATGTACATTTCTGTTGCTGTAGATGCATGTTGCCAGTACTATGAAGGCATAAATGTGGATCTATGTTGAATCTGCTGTACAGATACACTTACAGAAGATGTTGCAGTATATTTACACACACCTGTAAGATCACAGTACATTTACTTGCTGTAGGTGTACAGCACAATCTACTTGATCCAATGTTGCCTGCAATATTTGCTGTACAGGGACAGGACTTATTTCTAACAGTGTGCATATTGTTATATTTTAGCTTTGACAGTTCCTGGAAGGGTCATGATTCTTGGGGCTATAATGGTGATAGTAGTGTTCACTTCAGCGTTTGTTTGCTGCTACTATATCTGCAAGTGATCATCTAGGTGCCGCCAGTTGACAAGTCATCAGAATACTCTTCAACCACCAGCTTGAGCTGATAGGGCTGCGACAGCAGAGTTAGTTTAGGGTGCAGGTTATAATAAAGTAAATTGTAAAGCAACCACATTTCACTGTAAATATCTGGGGCTTCTATGTGTTACTATGAACCCAGAACTGTGCAAACAGTAAACATTATACAACTTTATGTAACCTTTCTGGTTCCTTGGTGTGGTGAAATGACGCTAAAAATGTTATTTTGATGTAAAATAATCTATGTTTGTTAGCTGGGTACCTTCTGTCTACACTTACATGTAACGAACAATAAAATAACAAGTCATCCAAGTTAGCTTTTAGTCTTGCTATATAAATAACTTCTTGTAACTCCATAGCCATGAAATAGTAGTCTAAATTCAACATGAGACATGGTATTTGCTCCATCTACATACAGATTGCGGGGGAATCCCCCACTTTATCTTCCTCCTGCCGCTCTCCACACGGAGTGTCTGATGTAAACTCACACCAGTGTGTGCTGAATAAACAGACAGGGTCAGTCGGACACTGACCCCTGGACCCTGCTATCAGGACTGTACTACAGATACAATTGCTTAAGTACTGACTTATAGGTAGGCCTTGCTTTTCCTTCAAAACACATGTAAAGCAAAGGACGTATTCTTTCTTCTTATATGCTCAACCGTCTACTACAAATGTTAGTATTTATCAAAGTAAAAGGGCAATGAGTAGGCCATGCCATCTTCTTAGGCTGGTATGGAAAACGAATCCGAAAAGTCTGAAATCCTTAACTGTTCACAGATTTACTGTTTCTACCATTCACTGTGTCAATGTCTTTCCTCCTTAACTAAGATTCATTGTTCCCTTAACTCACTGTTTTAGAATGTCTGAAATCCTTAACTAAGATTTACTGTTTCTATAATTTGGTGCGTTAAATGTCTGAACACCTTATCTAAGATTCACTGTTTCTATAATTTAGTGTGTTAAATGTCTGAAAACCTTATCTAAGATTCGCTGTTTCTATAATTTTGGGTGTTAAATGTCTGCCATCTCCTCAGGCTGGTATGGAAAAAAGATATGATGGCTCCGGCCCAAAAAGTGGTATTACTTTGGTATATCTAGACCAAGTTTCTGGTGGTGAAAATGCAGTAGGTAGGTTGGTAGAAGTATGATTGAGAATTAGTTCCTACCATAACTACCAGGCGGCATTACTGAGTTAATAGACCACCATAATCATCTCTGTGAGTCAATCTGTTACCAACCAATGGCTCCCAGGTGAGCACATGGGAGCCATTGTTTGCACATTTTGCACTAATTTGGAAACTTTTCAGAATTTTGAGACTATATTCACAGATGAAACGCAGGATACATTGGCCTATTGCGCTACTGACTTTGGATTAACTTTGAGATGGTCACCCAGGAGGATTTCGCTGTTTTGGCTGATTGTGAATGGACTTATCCAGTGTACAGTTACATAAGGTGTTGTGAATGTTCAGCGGTCAGGATATAATTTTTTGTTTAAAAAACACCACCCCAAGGTTTGATATACCAACCTGGTATCCAAATCAAAACCATTACAAATATAAATACAGTTTTTAGTCTATAGTTTATTTTCACGATCACCTATGCACCAGTTAGCAGGATTACCGATCAATAAAAGACTTATTAATGTGTATAAAACCTCATCTGTTTCTGCCCTTTGTATAGCGTTCTACTCCCCTTGTGTACCATTCTTTACCCTTTAAGTGTGTTGTGATGCCATAAGTGTTGTCATTATACCTCAACACATTCCTGCATCTACCAACACTTTGGAAATGCCATCTCTGTAGGGTTGTCTTGAAAGAAGTGGTGAGTAACTGGCCTGTGCAGCATTCATGCCTCCTGCTCACCAACAGGCTAGGTAAATAAAGTCACTAGATGCTGCTCCGAAAGGGTTAATATCTTTATCTATTTCTGCTGTTCTATTTTAGTGGATCTTAAGTGGGGCTGAGTTTCGATAGATAGTATATCTATGGTCTGATAGTCCACCACACTCACCACTAGAAACTAATGACTATACTTGTGTGTATTCCTGTATGGAACTCATGTAATGATTATAAATGTACATATAAAATTATGTAGAAGCTACAATAATGGCAAACGTGTATTATTGACCTTGAAAAGAGTTCACTTTTAATCACCCAATATGATTATCTCATTATCATTTCTATAATTCCGCAAATATTTAAATTCTTAATTCAGTAACTGCATTATAAGTCCCACATTTTCACAATCTAACCTACATAACAACAAAAGTAATAGCATTAAGTACATAGGCTGTAAATGTTATGCTTAGAAACATTTGTTAAATAGTGACTTGGGTCAGGTCCTGAAACCCCTGTCGCTCTATTAAAGATCAGATTGCCTGTCCTTGTTTAGCTCAGACTGTTACCGCAGGGGTAGCAAGTATTTCGCCCTTAAGTCTGCAAATACCACAAGAACAGTGCCACCAGGAAGGGGATGTAGACGGTGTTGGTGCCCACGTATGTAAAACATAACAGGCAGAGCACAACAAAAACTGCAGCCACAGCCCAGACGTACTGATGCCTCTCCAACGTCGCTCTGAATTTACCTATTGTAAAAAATACAGGAAAGAAACAGATTGTATTTAGCCTTGTCCGTTTTTCCAATGGAGTAGCCTCCTTAATTCATGCTCGTTTCATTAATTGAATATGCACATATAATTCCCTAATTTAATATTTGCCCTTACTAATATTCGAAGTGGTGATTTTGGGGTTAGTTTAAAGGAAACATGATTGTTATATCAATTTCATTTTGAATTGTTAGACTATGCATTGCAGTGTGGATCATTGGACACCATTTCATATTTTATGGGTATGATATAGACTGTTAATAAAGTATGTCACTTGAGACGAGTGGAGTAAAGTGTTGGTCTGGCTGTAATAATGAGGTGAGTATGATAAGAAGTGGAAGATGTATCACAGAAAGTATGGCCAAGGAGTAGCTGTGTGTTGAAATTGACCAACACTTGTGTGACATACTTCATGACTAGCCTTTATGCCGAACACTGCAACATAACTTACTTGACAGACTTTCCTTGTGGAGCGTCCAGTCTGGGTTGTCAATGTGGTGAGTAGGGTCACAGACATTACACATAAACTTCAGCATCATCTCGTCTATTACATCGTCATTGTCCTCTGTATCTGAATCCTCGCTTTCAGAGCCGTCCTCTGACACATAGTTCCTAGAGGTCATGTGAAAGTAAATGACATCATCTAGTGACTGATGGTATTTAGGTCTGAACTAAAGTTAGTATTGGCTACTAATTTGGGGTATACCTCAAATATAAACAAGGTACACTTCAAATATAAACAAAGTGGTAAAGAATATGAGAAAAATGAAAGGTGTTCCCTAATACTTTATCTAAATATAACAATGCTCTGGCCAAAGGTCTATTTCAGGCCAGAAAACAGGGTGAAATGGCACTATCTGTATAAAAATATGGAATGTAGTCAACAGTCATTGTGGTATGCTGATAATGTGCATACTTTGCTAAATACCATAAATTTTTGCATACACAAGTTAGGCTTATATGTGAACAATTACGGCAGCCACAGAGGAATAGTACTTAGTGGCACAGACCTGCAGAGACTGAAGTTCCTGGCTGCCCCCCTCAGGCTGAGAGCCTGGATGAAGTCCTTCTTCCTGACCTTGAACATGTCATCCTCCACCTCCACCAAGTCCTGCTTAGTCATCAAGCCAAACACGGGCACCGCTGGGGTTAAAGACATTCACAACATTCATGAAATAATTTGAAATGAATTGTTTTAAGAAAAATACTATTGGGAATGATGTCTGTCATAGATTTTTGTGAATCTTGTGCAAATATAATTTGGATACAATAGTTTTAAAATGTACCAGTATATACGTTGGAAATCTCTTGATTCTGTACACAAAGACCTGGACAGCTGGGATAAATACATAGTCAAAAATATGAAATTTTAAATGAATTGAATTATACCAAAATTAGTCAAAGTAATAATAGCTTTTGATGAAATGTATTCAAGGGCTGTTTTCATGATTAGAAAAATGACAAATGAAAAATACAGTAGGAAAAATCTTCAATTATAAATCATTGTATTATTGGTAATGTTGGTAATAATTACTTCTCTTGGATATAACTCCATCCTTGAGATGAGTACTGGGTTTGGCGGTCTCCATCACAGCTTTCATCAGCTCTCTGGGAAGGTCACCCTTAGCACTGGCCACAAATATCACCCTGTAATGAATAATTTTTCCATTATTTTCCTTTGATTGGTATCTATACTAATATAACTAATTATTGATGATCAAATATTGATGATACATCCATTTAGAGATTTAATGATGTTCCTCAAGGGTTGGGGGATGGTTTCAGTCGCATTTAGAGCGCTCATGTCAAGAGAACTACTGAGACTTCCATTTGGTAATAAATGACATATTTATAACTTTAATAGATATATATATGTTGAAGTTCTACATCAAACCTAAGTGAATATATCAAACCAAAACACCATAGAAACAGATAGATACCACAGTTCTCTCTACCCACCTATGTATAACCAGGTCCTCGTTCCCCTGTGGATACTTCTGTAGGAGGTCCAGTGGGTGATGGAGGTCAGCGTTAGCTTGTATATCCAGGATGTTGTGTTTGTCCAGTTCAAAATGGCCGTACAGCAGAAGTCTCAGCACGGTGCGCACCAGCTCCGTGTTCTCATCAGGCATCCCGCACACATCTATGATGCTGGGGGAGAGATAGGTAGATTAAAATAAGATGTGAAAGTCAATGAAGATATTATTTAATGAGGTCAAACTATAGAGAAATAATACTATTAATATTAATAATATTATTATTAGCTATTTGGTCAAATGGAACAAAATATGTGATGAATAATGCACATAGTGTTTTTCATCCTGAAGTGGCACCACCAGGACAAGGCATATATGATGTTTGCACTTAACCAGAAGTCAGAACGGGTGCTGGCTTCTAGGATTTACGAGTCACAACACAAATCTATGCTATGCGATAACAGTAATATTAATCATTCTTTGATAGGTCCTGAGGTTGATTATAATCATGTCTACCCCTGCTAAAATGGACCCAAGGAATTCAATGGTTTCGTTGGTTTATTGCTTATACAGCTGGTTGCCTAGCAACAACTTTTCTAAGTGTTTATCTGCCTAGCAACACATATATCCATGGTCCTGAGGTTGATTATCATCTTACATACCCCCCTAAGATGGACCCTAGAAATTTAATGGTTGTTTGGTTTGTTAATACAGCTGGTTGCCTAGTAACAGCTATTCTAATTGCTTATCTGCCTAGCATAGTGACAGGTTGAACAGAATGACAGAGTTGTTACATCACACTTTGTTGCACTCATGTCACACAGTGCCCGAGGTAACAACCACAATTCTTGTTATTTCTTCATTAGCATGAACTTGACACCCTTGGTGTATTCATGCAAAATTTAGGCCTGAGCAACATTTCCCAAGGAGATGCTTCAATATAGCCCCAAAGCTACTCTCATGCATCTTCAGATTAAATCATTATGACAAAATGACCTTGCATATTTGAGTCATTCCTTAAAAAAATGGTGACCATGACATGACTGAATCCCACTGCTAGATCCAGACTTTATTTACCTTGGTGCCTCCTCTACTGCTATAGGCCCAGCATCAGGTGCATCAAAGTGTCGGCCCTCTTGTTTTATACGCGGGTTATCCCGGTCAGGAAAGTACATGTTGATACGACGTAATACAGTTGTTATATTTGGCGTATCTCCACCATAGCCTACTGCCACCCACTGTCCTGCCTCCTTTATGACTGCTCGGATACAGGAGTTGATGAACGATGACTTCCCCGCACCTGCTGCCCCAAGGACCAGGATGTTGAGAGGTTTGCTGTATCGTGTGACCTTCCTGTAGAAGTCCAGGCGCTTCTTAGAGGCAGCATCCTGGTATGTCTTGGTAGTTGTAGGGTCGTTGTCTGAAGTCAGGTTCTTCATCTTTGGTGCATTAGAAGAAGCAGCTCCAGGACTGAGAGGATGTAAGAGACATGAAAACAGGACAGAAGTAGAAATACAACACAGGTTCTTGTATAAGAAGTGTGTTTACTCTCTAATGAGGAAAATCCTATTGTCCAGGGTCCTACCACATGCATGACATATGTTCTAATATGAATTGCCTGCATTGTAAAGAATAAGTGTGGGAACACAGTAAAGATGTATATTAACTTTTACATTTTAGGTAGATGTATTATGATGGAGTGGGGAGAATGTTGTTCCAGGAGATTAAGAAATTTAGATGTACTGTGATCATTTTGGAAGCATGTTGCTCCAGGAAAATGTTGAGAATCTACCTTTAGATTGGTCCATTTTGTGATGTTTTGGGGGTATATTCTTGCAGGAGATTTTTAGATTTTCAGGGGATCGTGAGACAATTTTCCAAGAAATCTAAGAAAATTTACTTTTTAGATTGGTGTAAAGTTTCTGGGCATGTTAATTGCTCAAGAAATATGGGCATTTTTTTGTGACATTGCGACAGCTGCCCAACCCTCTTTTTGCAGTGGACCCTCACAGGCTAATCAATTTGGGCTCAGATTGGGCTCTGGATGTAGTCAGGCTTTCATGGTCAAGTTTTAAATATTTGTTAGTTGTAATGTCAGAAAATTCCCAATAGAACATTAGACAATCAAATAGCTAATGCCTTACCTCTGAGTGGTGGAAATCTCTGATTCCTTAGCCATCATTGTGTATCATGGAGCCCTGTCTCGTAGGTGGAGGGTTCAGTAAATAGGCCTCCCTCTGCATGTAGAGACAAGAGATAATCCATGCAGATGAGTCTAATGTGTGTATTCTGTAGATAAGTGTAACATGTTTCATGAAAGGTCATTAATTACTACACGGGTAGAAGGGAACAGTAATGCTTGATAGTAAAACAATATACATGTGATAAGTGTAGGAACCAAGGAAATACCTCAGTTATAAGAAATGTAGAGTGCACCGTCACCTTCACCAGGCACTGTACCTTTTGTATGAACTTAAATGTCAAATGAAATCATATTTCTTGTTTAAATTCACCTTTGGAATTTGTTCCCTCCTACAGCTCAATCACAAAGCTGTATCTGTAACAAATGACTTGTCCTTTGGAGGACGCGTTGATATCAGTTAGACATACATAAGTGTCTAAAGTGGGTCACTGGTATAGATTAGGGCAGTCTTGAGTTGCTATTGACTTGAGTTGAGTTTTAGTCAATACTTAATTCAACTAATCCCTGCTGGCGCAGATCTGCAAATAAATCACTCTTAGACAACTTGTCGATATTAGCCCCCCATATATAAGTCTGCCTGAAGGACGAGGTGGGATGCTGTTGTCACGCATTTGATGTCATTCAGTTGACATAGAGGCCATGTTCTGTTTACCACAGTGGTAAAACAAACACACAAGGAGTGTTGTGTAATGAGGTAGGTCCCTGCCTTACTGATATTGTATCTCAATATATTAGAATATTACATCCCAGCAGCCTGATCCAAGTTATAAGTGCCCTGCTGTGTTATGATGTGTGCCCCTTGAGGGCCCTATGGTAACTCAAAATTCATTCCCAACCATTGTCATGATGCATGAATGTAGTCCTGTCAAGTTACTCAACCATACTGCATTTGGCACGGTTACATCATGTAGACCTCTAGGAGTGTAGCAATGAAATTGGGTTGACGAGTCAATTACCAAGGCTGCATTCATGCATCGTGACGATAATTTAATACCAAACATGGCTATTTAGGATGCAGGTTATATTACGCTCTTTATGAGTATCCCAGTTTAAGTCATGTGAATTTCCTGTGAGATGCAGTTAATGGGCAAGAATTTAATGTATATGATTCAAACACATAGATGGAATCACTAAAATCACACTGACGCTGATCCAATGACAATGCTACCTTACATCTTAGATATTATATGCATGTGTTGAACCTACAGCCTCTCCTGGATCAATATCAGTTGGTACATTCACAGATTAGATATCCCATGATTGATTGATTACGTAGCAATTCCTGTCAAGTGTAATGAGGCCAGCCACCTGTACATGGTCACTCCTATAGTCCTCATAACCTTTACTTCTGCAGTTATTACATTTCCAGGTGGTATGGACCGTTCAGAGATGAGAAAGGTCTGATATTATAGGAATAAGCACAGGAATTATGGCTGCTAAAGAAAGTATCAAAGCCAGGTAACTGTTCTGCTTATTTAACTATTATTGTCTTATTTATATGTATCTATTCAACAATACTTTTTTTTATAATTTCAAGTTAGATATTATTAGGGGAACAGTTTTTAAATGGCAGCATTGACAGTTGAGACTTGAAGATGAATATGTCTCTGAAAGCCGGACCCTTTTATGGGGTCCCAGGGAAACCATTTTTCAAAAGCTATATGTATCTTCTCCTCAAGTCAAGCTACACACTACTGAATATAACACAATTCCCAGAGCATAACATACATGACTGATAAAACATGTTTAAATGAAACATCTATAAGTTGAATGATGAGAGAACTCAAATTTGACAAAACTGCCCTTGTGCTTCTTATAGGGATTCATCAACAATAGGAAAGTCTTGTATCAGGAGCAAGACGTCTGATCTTCCCATCCTAGTACTATGTGTATTGTTGACTGGCCTATTTATCTGTTGGTATGTATGGTAATTTAACTAGGTACACAATTAATCTTAATCAAAAGAGAAAATGATCTTCTACCAAAGAGTAAAATGAGTGGCCAAAAGAGAAACAATTTTTTTACAACAGAGGGTTGAATGCATGGATATGACCCTGTAAAGTTATGTATCATGGATATCCTTTTCCCAAAAGGGTCAGCATAGTTAAGCCTATTTTGTCCATACTGACAACAAATGCTCCTTTTTAGCAACATGTCATCCTGGTTAAAGGTTAAATACTGGATATTAGTAAAGGTCCCCCCCCCTGACTATTTCAGGTCATGTTGGAGAGATTTACCTTCACAACCACAGGGTGAAATAACAAAGCTAGAACACAAACTGGGAGCATTAACCATGGAACTTCAACAGATGAAACATAATTATGAATGTAAGTCACAAGTTTATTTTTGAGTTCAGCAATGACGTAGAAAAGACTGGTGTCTGGAATATGTGACCTCAGCAAAAATTAGCTTTGCTAGATGACCCTTTCTGTCTCAATCTTACGATGCTGAAACAATGAAGCAATGTCTAAGCGATACTACCATGCTTATCTTAGTATTACAATTTGATTGGCTGGTTAGCAAAAATCATATATACCGCAAATGCAAGCCAGTACATAACATTTCCATCATCTGAATCATTCATCTTGTGGAAAAAGCATCAACTTATAATTGTGTGATAAAAGTAAAAACTGTAATACGTCACCACCAATCAATTTTCAGATCAAATCAACCACCTACAAGAGAAGTTCAGGAATAGCTCCTGTAGACATGATGGCCAAACACGGACTGAGAGTTGGAGTAATGAGCTGAAAAAGCTGCAGGGGGACAGAAGTCAGCAGGCGGCACATCTAGCTGACGTCAGCACACACCTCACAGGTCAGTTGTAGATGTTAATCACTTCTCACACACTCAAGCTTTTCTATAACAGTGGGGTTAATGTTAAATTTCTATGCAATCAAGTGTTTCAATTTTCATTGCCCACTCCGTTTGAATTGTATTTAAAGTACAGACCTTTTCATTGATAAGAGGTGTTTTTTGGCACTTTAGAAGCGAAATGACCAAAAGTCCATTCCAGTACTGCATGAATACCTTCCAACACTCATTTAACAATTTATAAGCATTGATAGTCTACAAACCATATGATTATCACATAGATTCAAACAGATTTCAATTGACAATGAGAGGACATTCTAGGTTAAACTGCCTGAGAACAGATCTCCATGTGTAACTTACAGACAGTGTGCGGCATCTGCAGCAGCTGGTGGGGCTGTTGGCAGAGCTAGGGTCAACACTTACTGATGGGAGTCCCACACAGCTACAGGGTGTTGTGTCTGCCATGCATCAGGTCCAGACCTACCTACAGAATGTTACAGAGAACCTTGTACTTGTTGGGGAGAACATCAAGCAGCAAGAGGATCACAGTTATGTCTCTGAAATGGGAAGTACACATGCACACAATGCTACCACATTTGAAATAAATGAGACCCTTCAAGGTTGGTTCATTCTGACACCCACACTATAAATATATAATAGCTCTGAAAATAAAGCCCAAAAAGGAACTACACTCTTTTCCTTCTTGATGGTTTTTACCCAATCATTAATGTTGCTCCATAGAGTTGGGTGCTCTGAAACAAATTTCTTGGTCCAAGTCAATATTTTCAATAGATTTGAGTTTTGATATCAGGTTAAATCACCCTAAACTCAGTTGAAGTTCGAAATTGAAGAATATGTTCATTATTTCTCATACTAATGATTATTTGCAGGACAAATGAAAACCTTGGAGGAGTATTTTATGAATCGGCTGATGGAGGTCCAATCTGACATTGAGGGTATCAAGCACAAGCTGGGCCATCTTGAATGTAAGTTAATAGATAGGTTCCAAAATGGCTAATATTGGCTAGGTCGAATATCAGTAAAAATATTCCTAAAACATTCATGTAACTGTTAAGGCATGGACAAGTTTATTGTCTCCATCCAATAGACTTAGCCAACTCTCTAGCCTCTATGTTGACCCTGTGCTGATATTTGCAGGGATACTTGTGTTTGCGGGTGTCAGCTACCTTGTATGCTTTATGTACATATTGCTCATCTACACTAAAAGTGCTGGTAAGCCTAAGAGGGTAAGTACCCATGGTTAAGCTTTCTGATGTTGAGGTATTCCTCATGAATAATTTCACACAATACTAATTAGTGTCTGTACAACGAGTACTAGCACTGCCAAACATTCAAGAACATTTTTGAATTGGCAAACGTTTAGTGATGACTTTTGGCAGTAGACACAATTTTGATTTTGAAATTAAAACAAGTGTACCACTTTGTTTGACACTTCATGAACATCATTACCATCTATTAACCCCATAAGCTTGGCATAGCATTTGAATTGCATCACTGCTAAGCTGAGGACTAGGGCTGCATTCAAGCAATATGACAATCAAGGAAAGATTGTATTGAAACATTATGCAGCATTTAAAGTAATAAAGGATTGTTGACATGTCATACCTCCATGTTTCAGGCTGTAAGTGTTGGACCTGCTGGACTCCCACTCAATATGGTAACCGTGGTGACCTTCACCCGGGAGACGTACGAGCGGGCACAGACTGTGTTACCTGACATGTTAGCTCAGTCCCCACCCACACCCAGAGAGGTCCACTACAAGGTACTGTATACACAGACAGTGGTACTATGTTAGCTCAGTCCCCACCCACACCCAGAGAGGTCCACTACCAGTTGCTGTATACACAGACAGTGTTACCTGACATGTTAGCTCAGTCCCCACCCACACCCAGAGAGGTCCACTACAAGGTACTGTATACACAGACAGTGTTACCTGACATGTTAGCTCAGTCCCCGCCCACACCCAGAGAGGTCCACTACCAGGTACTGTATACACAGAGAGTGTTACCTGACATGTTAGCTCAGTCCCCACCCACACCCAGAGAGGTCCACTACCAGGTACTGTATACACAGACAGTGTTACCTGACATGTTAGCTCAGTCCCCACCCACACCCAGAGAGGTCCACTACAAGGTACTGTATACACAGACAGTGTTACTATCTTAGCTCAGTCCCCACCCACACCCAGAGAGGTCCACTACAAGGTACTGTATACACAGACAGTGTTACTATGTTAGCTCAGTTCCCACCCACACCCAGAGAGGTCCACTACAAGGTACTGTATACACAGACAGTGTTACTATGTTAGCTCAGTCCCCACCCACACCCAGAGAGGTCCACTACAAGGTACTGTATACACAGACAGTGTTACTTATAGCTCAGTCCCCACCCACACCCAGAGAGGTCCACTACAAGGTACTGTATACACAGACAGTGTTACCTGACATGTTAGCTCAGTCCCCACCCACACCCAGAGAGGTCCACTACCAGGTACTGTATACACAGACAGTGTTACCTGACATGTTAGCTCAGTCCCCGCCCACACCCAGAGAGGTCCACTACAAGGTACTGTATACACAGACAGTGTTACTATGTTAGCTCAGTCCCCACCCACACCCAGAGAGGTCCACTACAAGGTACTGTATACACAGACAGTGTTACCTGACATGTTAGCTCAGTCCCCACCCACACCCAGAGAGGTCCACTACAAGGTACTGTATACACAGACAGTGTTACTATGTTAGCTCAGTCCCCACCCACACCTAGAGAGGTCCATTACAAGGTACTGTATACACCTAGAGAGGTCCACTACCAGGTACTGTATACATAGACAATGTTACTATGTTAGCTCAGTCCCTACATGCATCAACTACAAGGTACTATTGGACAAAAGAGACATGTCTTTCTTTTCAAAGAACTGAATATACTGAGTAGCCAAGGCTGTTTTGATAAAAACTCTTTCAAATCTTGAATTCATTTGAGAAAATCAGACCTCTACATGAGACAGTTGCTAATGGATCAAAATGGATATTTAGATATTTAAACAGGAAACTAAATAGGTTGGAATCAATACTTAGAATAGTCTGATTGAATGATTCATTCCCAACAAAGTAAATGATATTTGAATGTTACAGTTACTGACAGGAGAGCTGGACCTGTCCCAGATCCCTGCTAGCTGTGGCTACATTGTGGTTATTGGGTATGACGCACGTAACAGCATCCTAGAGGACATGGACGGTTCTATGGGCAGCAGGAAGAGACTCACTGTTGTAGGACTGCAGGACACAAAACGTATGTAACAAGAAGTAACAATATACTAAATAAAAGTGCTGTAAACCTAGCACAAAGCATCTTTAGATGTAGATCATTTTAGACATATTGCATTACCTAGTTAAGGACAACAATTGCAACAAGCTTGAGTTCTTACCGCAAAACCTCACGTATAAGCCGCAGATAGTACACAAATCAGAACGGCAGTGTAGTAATTGGTTATAGGATCAGCCTGGGGTCAGGGTGTGGCTGATACAGCTTTTGCCACTATGGTACAGTACTAAAATTGGGTCAGACATTGGGTCGCTTATAGGCCGCGGCTAGTATGTGAATCAGATTAGCAGTGCTGCTTATAGGATCGGCCTAAACTCAGGGTCCGGCTTATGCGTGAGTTAGGCTTAAAGGCAAGGTTTTATGGTACTCTGTATTTAGATGAAAAATAAAAAATAGTAGTAAAAATTGATCTTATATTATCATGGTTTTAAGGAATATGTGACATTTTTTGTAATAAATATCTTTTCCCCAAAAAGGTGAGGTACTGGTTATCTACATTGAGAATGACCCTGAGAGGAGGGAGCCCCCAGCAGACTCCCTGTACAACACACACCTAGGGCGGCCTACCTCCCACCCCATCCTCCGTCAGCTCGTGCACAACCAACGCTTCCTGACTCTACCTCACTGGAAGTACACAGAGTACCAGGCTCAACATGTCAGACAGTGGGTGCAGGGTCTCTGAGACACACGTACACACAGCACCAGGCTCAGCATGTCAGACAGTGGGTCCAGGGTCTCTAAGATGGTTCCTCTTAAGGTTATAACGTGTTAATGTGTGGTATTATAACTATGGTAGGGAGGCTCTAGCCTGCCATTGTGATCTAGTATCTTATGTCTGGACTTACAAGATATACAATAATATGAACCATAATCCTGAATCCTTAAATAAACAAATTTGTTACATTGATTAGGATGTTCACATTGTTGTTTCCCCTTTGTAGTATCGACCCTGCAGCATCCTGCTGATAGGCTCATACAAACTGAAGGCTGTCCCATACATCTTGTCAAAATAATCATGCCATAGTTCCTTAGAAAACAGGTTAGACTTAGGTAGTAAGACTGTAAATCCTTGTTCAATGATCAGTTTTAGGAGTCTTAGAACATCCACCCACCCACCCACTCTCTCTCTATTTCTCATATACCCTCTCTCTGCCTGTATGTATGTCTCTCTCTGTGTCGGTCCGCTCCATGTGACTCTGGTTCAGCAGCAGATACCACAGTTTACATCAGCCAGTCTGTGTACAGTGTTGCTGGAGTAGTATGGAAACCCGGCTATCAAGGTGTGAGTACCACAATCACCACACCCCTTGTGCTACAGCACTGGTTAACAAGGTGATGGCTGTATAGTGCTTCATGTCCTCAGTTATCCTGATGCATGAATGTAGCCTTGGTGAGTAACTCATGGGTGGTACATTCATGCATGCTTCTCACCCTCCTGGAGAGTCTGAACCTCTTCGAGTTAGTATAATGTATGAATGCAGCCCTGGTGACTTACTTCCTAGGGGTAACTTCAGGCAGTATGACAACCAAGGGCATACTTTATTTATGCACTATGCAGCCTATAAAGGTCTAGCAAAGTCTCAAACACTGAGCTATCAATATGAGTCACATTATGGGAAGTGCTGGAGGAGGAAGCGGAATTTATAGGAAACCCTTCAATTCGCAAGTAGATGGGGTGAGCATTCTTCTCCACCTCTTATACTCCGCCTGGGTGTTTGGTCTATTGTTCTTACTGTAGGTTATATGGCATATTCTCCTCTCTCAGACCACTTTGTGATGTTTAACAGCCTGAGGGAAGTGACCTAGTTCATATAACCTCCTCAGGAGGTTATGTGTATAACCTACTCAGGAGGTTATATGAACTAGGTCAAGTCTGGGAGGAGGTTATGGGGATGGTTTTCCTTTTAAAACGCTGCCTTTAGTGGATTCAAACCTAGGCTGGTAAATCCTCAAATCTGATGAACTCTGCCCTAACAGGTAGGCAACAGAGGAACACTTGTGTGAAGGATCTCATAAGAACTACTGGTTACTTATCTATTGTTCTACTCATAAGATATCATTGCCTAAAAATGTGTTTGGCCTCATGGTGATTTGAACCCAAGATGTTCTGCTTGCAAGTCCAAAGACATGACCATTATACTATAGTGCCCAGGCTGTAAGGTATACACTCAGACCTCCTACTTAGGTTGCCATGTTAAGAGGTTAGCAGAGGAATACCTGGTGGAAATATTTAGAACTATTTTCACTATTTTATTGAGGAAAGAGATCACTATTGCACGAATGCATTGATATCATGGGAAATTAGGACTTTCTGTGTTTCTTACTCATTTTTTCATTTTTTTTTCTAAACATGATGAATAATGATTTGACATTTAAAATGATCTCAAATTACAAAATGTATAATGGTGACCAGGATGTGAATAGAACCGGGGACCCTTTGCTTACATTACCCCTGTGCCCTATCCATTTGGCCACCAGGTAACTTGCAAAGTTGTGTGTTGCTTTAGATAATTAATCATGTTAGCTCAAGGGTAATCAATGTGTGGGTTGGAACCCTAGATTATCCAAATGAAAACGAATTTCAAAAACCATGTGAATTCCTTATCAAAAGATGAATATATATCATTTTCTTGATCTACTATGGATGGATGGGTAGAGTATAAGTGAGAAAACCTCCTTGGACCTGTAGAATATGGTACATAACCTCTTCAGCTGCGCCTCAGAGGTTATGTACCATATTCTACAGGTCCGCGGAGGTTTTCCATCACAAAGACAACACCTATAATTGTCAAGGAACAGGCAAGGTCTAACTTTTTTGTCCTTGATTTTAAACGGGGAAAGATGACTTTTGGACTCATTATCTGTATACATAATGTATTGCACATGCAGAGAATGATGAGGCGAACATGACACTCGTAGCAGACACCAATAACTTTCTGGACATTTTGAATGTTTTCTTACTCTTTTACTGCTACGGGCACAGACCATGGCCCTAAATATGATTAGTATAGCATCGTAGGAAATTTGGTAATTCGATGTAATGCAGATTAAAGCCATGAATGCAAACGAAATTCCCCATTGGCTTAGCACCTAGCCAGAGCTCGAGCATGTAAACCGTAGAGACACAAATACAGCAGCACAGGCTGCCAGTGTCGTTGTGTCCGGCCCTCGATCGGTCCCCTCATTATAGTTCAATTCTCATGAACAACATGAATGAAATGTGTTATGATTGCCTACAGAATTGTTAATTTGGGGTCCCTTATCAACCTTGCCACAGTTAATTTCCTGTAATTTGGATCTAAATGTGACTCAATCCAGCATAGTGGAACTTTTGTCGCTCATCAAACATTTTTAGTTATCTATGTCATGTGATAGAACAGTTCATTACCTCTCTATAGAGTCCATGTATGAGTCCCAATCTCACCCATACGTATTTAAAAAATATTTTCAAAGATAAAAACACCCGGAGTGCTAATTTGAGCTACGCGTGATCAAAGTGGAACGAGCAGGTCGCGACCTGCTCGCGAGCAGTCAGCGAGCATATCACTCATTGGTTACCTTAGCAACGGGTATCTAGAATTGAGATATCAATCTGAAATTTTTACCAGGCATTCCTGATGGTTATATCTACTACATACTAAAAGATTGGTCTCTTTGGGGAAATATTTTTATTCATGCATCATCGTTTAAAAACACGCTCAGTTTCCTGGAAGAATGACAGAGTTAGTGGTTTAGTGGAATAATTATAGATGCACAATACCTGTTCCTGGTGTAGTTTAGGGACAACTAACAGTTCCAAAACCTATTAAATGTAGTCTGTTAAGTCCTGAAAGTCCTTTCACATTATGTGAGCATTGTACACAGGTAATTTGATAGGTAAAATCCAAGTGCAGTGGGTGGGGTCCTCCATGTTCATGTCACATTATCTCTCCAGGTCAAAATATATATCCATGGTCGCTGCTGATTGTGTATCATCATTACACCCTAAACCAGTAGCAGATTATGATTATACTAACAACACAACATCATAATAGAATATGTGATATCCAAGTTCATGGCATACCTTGTTATGGTACGTAAAGTGGGAGTTCTAGTCAGAATCACTTGCAATCCACACCTCGTCATCAGAGTCTTCTGCAGATGAAGGGCTCCTTGTTCTTTTCCGAGAAACAGCACCTTTAGGTCTAGGCTGCTGTTGTCCTGGCTGTTGCCCCCTTCCCCTACCTCTGCCCCTACCTCTGCCCCTTCCCCTACCTCTGAGTTCCTCCTGGTCTGCCTGTTCACCGACACCCCTGCCTCTGCCTCTTCCTGTGGCTCTGCCTCTGGCTCTGGCCCTGCCTCTACCCCTGCCTGTGACTTCCTCTTGTTCTGCCTGTTGGCTGTTGCCCCTACCCCTGCCACGAACTCTGCCTCTCCCTCTAAGTTGCTGTTCTTCTAGATCTTGTCCTGGCTGATGGGTGTCAGTGTCATTGGTGTGTTCTCCTATACCTGACCCAGGCTTTGGTACTGTTGGCTTTGGACAGGTGATATCTCTTGTGGCATTGGTACAAAAGTCTCTGATATTCTCAAACAAGTACCATTGCCTATAGGCAGGCAATCCTGGGGAGGGGATGATGGCAGGGTTGCCCCGGGGATCATCTGCTACTTCCTTTGTCAAGATGTTGCAGAGCACAGGTTCTTCATCGTCGACCACTTTCTTCATGACAACCCTACCCGGGTATTCATGGCTGAACTCAAAGTGATGGTACTCCTTAATGCCATTCACTGCCTTGCTGAAAGGGGCTAGAAAAGTCTTCCAGTCATAAGTAGGGGCTGAACAGTTTCCTTTCTCATCCCCCACTAAGTGTGGGATGTTGACTCCTTCCAGGGTGCTTCGACGGACAACTTCCATAAGGTCCTCCAGACTGGAAACGTCACACTTCCTAAATTTCTGTTTCAAAAGGCCAAAACACCAGTCTGGACCAAATTTTGTGTGACCTGTGATCAGGAAGTTGAGAGTGATGGACATGTTGAGCCTAGTCAAACATCGCCACATCAAGTACGCCAACATGAATTTGTTTTTATTTTGACCACTGCAATTGTCGCAATGGAGATCCAAATTCTTGGGGCCCAGGGAGTAGTTCTCGAGATAATGGTGGAGATATGAGATCACAGCGTTGGATCCCTTACTACTGCAATGAGACTCATCTATTAGGTAATTAACCTGGCTTGGTCCTGCTTCCATAGAGACACCAAAGATGCCACACTTTCTTGGCACTAGAAAGTAGAGTGGGCCTGGCTGCATGGGGTAAGAGGGCAGGTGCACTTGCTGGGCATAGTCTAAGCTAACATGCACCCGATAGTCTGTACTACATGGTGGATGAGGGCCAAGTGCAGGTGAACCAGCTGCTTTATAATCCTCCTTTGCCTTCTTTACCAGCTGCTGTAAGTAGGCCCTTTCCTTCCCTACTACCTGTAAATGGTGTGTTTGTTTTTTTAACTTTGCCTGCTTGACCTCTTCTGGGAAACAGCTAGACCGGTGGATGTCTCTGTTGTTCCTCTGACACTCCCAGCAGAGATCAGTCATGGGCCTTGCACAAACTATTCCTGGGAGGAGCTTTCGCCACAAACTCCTGAAAGTAGACAGAGCAACTGCCCTCTGCTGGACATCTGCCATGGCTTTTTCATACAACCTGTAAATGTCAGCTTTGGTGTCAGAGGAGGGGAGAATTAGTATATCATCTCTCTTGTGAGTTGGTATTCTGCCTGGAAGAGCAATGGCATGTGTCTCAGCATGGGATTTGATAAAGGCGAGAACTCTTTGAGTATCATCCAGGTCCAAAGATTTGCCTGTTTTCCTGAAGCCTCCAGCACGTATTCTACGTGTAACCACACCATTGGCCACATACCACTTAAGCACACGTTTCAGTTTGCCCTTACTGATGCTGAAAAAGAAAAAAGACAATTTTAAGCATTGTATTCATTGTAGATCTAAAGAATATTCATGCATACTTCATGTCATGTTTAAAGTGCAGATAGCAACAATGGATTGATACATATATAGCCTATAAGATACCGGTATGTTACTATAGCCTACAATATACTGATATGTTTCTATACCCTACAACAGACCGTATTGTTGCTATAGCCTACAACATACTGATATGTTGCTATAGCCTAGAAAAAACAGGCATGTTGCTATAGGCTAGAATATACAGGTATGTTCCTATAGCCTAAAAGATACCGGTAGGTTGCTGTAGCCTAGACACACCCTCTGGTTTGACACAAATAAAACTGGGTCGTAACCTGTCAGTTGGACCTACTTCTGGCCAATCACAGCTCCTTGACCTAGATATCATTGGAGCAGACACGGGTGGTAGAAGTATGGGTTAGTTCTGCCGGGCAGCCACCAATGAATGGGAGGGTCAATGTTACATCCTTGGTACTCATGTTGCATGAAGGTTGGCATGATGCTTGAATGCAGCCCTGCCAAGTAACACTCCAGTGCTGCATTCAAGCATCATCCTTGGTAATCATGATGCATGTAGGGTTGGCATGATACTTGAATGCAGCCCTGTTAAAGTAACACCCAAGGGCTGTATTGAAGCATCAACCTTGGTGATCATGATGCATGTTGGGTGGGTATGATGCTTGAATGCAGCCCTGCATCATGCCCCCCCCCCCCCGAAAAAAAAAGGAAAAAAAAGAGATTTTCCTGAAAATGGCCAAATTGGCGAGAAAAAAGTTCAAAATTGAAAAAAAGCAAATTTTCCCAAAAATGTCAAAATTGGTGAGAACAAGCGTTAGATTTCAGAAAAAAGCTTTTGGTACCCGGTACAATGTAGTTGTACTTGACTGTGTACTTACCAATGGAAGAATGCAAATGTACACTGGCAAACCTGTTTATTGCCTAGTCTATAATATGTCCGAGTTCGCTCACGGTCCTTTTTCCCTTTTTCACCCTTCTTCCATGTAGAAAGCCTTGCGCTATTATCTGTTGATGAAGCCATCACCCCCAGTAGCAGCATATCCAGCTCGGCTGTCAAGTAGAATCATAGACATGAGAAATAAAGACTCAATGCGGGTCAAATCAAATCAAATGCACATATTTAGTGATGTTGTAACCAACTCTTTAGAACAATGTGTAAAAGAATTATTTCTATAGTTATTAATTTTTAGTCAGCTTACCTCTGTTCAGCTGGGCGACCTCTTCACGTCGCTCTCTGAACTCATCTGGCGTGAACATTGTACTGCATGGTGTATTGTTGTCCCCATATTGACACTTACAACTGTTGACCAGAAATAAGGATAGTTAGTGCAAAAGTATACATTATGAACAGAGTATAAAACAGAAATATTAGTTGACATTTTAAAAAGCCTAGTCACAATGAATGCACATAATTATAATTTTTGGGATCTATGTAGGTCTGAATTGTAAATTAAAAACAGATACAATATTCCAGACCAATGCAAAAGTGCACTAATTAGTAATAGATATATTGGTATTGATTTAATTCATTCACAAACTTAAAACTAATGAGGGGTAACTAAAGGGTGCATCGAACAGAACACCATGTGGTTTTTGCCACTCACCTAAAATTGGCACACCTTGTGCTCTCTTCATCCTGAAGTTGTTGTACCGGATCTGGAACAACCAGAGGGAGATCTTCCTCATCTGATGATTCTGCAACATCCTCTCCATCATTCTCCTCAGTATCAGACTCACTATCCTGATCAGAATCCTCAAAATTCTCGGGGAATAGGAAATAATCGTTCACAAGCTGACGCCATACTCCCTGCTCGGCAACAGCGGTTGTTAAGTTGGCCTTAGTTATGGCGTTAAGGGCATTGGCCACTGTGTCCAACTCAGCCATTTCATGTCCTGAATGTTTGCGTATTCAAAATACACTGTTTGGGTTGATAATTGATAATAATTCTGTGTTTAAACATGAAAATACACCCGTTACCAAAATTGTCTCTTGCCGCCGACTCGTGGTAAACAACTCAAACCGGAAGAGGACGCTGGGCGCTCGGCCAATCATCGGGTCGCATTCGTGTCACGTGATGTGTTGTCAAGGGATTGTTTGGTCTGATGCGATCCAAAGGCATTTGAAAAACACCCTGTGATTGGCTGACTGACAACTTACGATTGTAAGAGAGCCTGCCATTGGGTAGACGAGTTCGCGCCACACAAAAGCATGCCAAACATGGGCATGGGGCCCGGGATGGGGGGTTCTGACAGAGCAACAAAATAGACGGAAAATGCATCGTGTATACTGTCTCGACAGCCTTTGTTCTTGACAAAACATCCATGTAGGGGTTCTTAAAATGTGAAATTAACACTGTTAGGAATTTCATATGGATTTAAAACTCAGGGAATGGCATGATAACAGTATAAATCAAATAAATCCATTGAAAACCTAATTTCAGTGAAATACATGTTTTACCCTTCAGACCCCATTTTCACGGCTCGCGCTAGTGCGACATAAGGTCTATTATGCTGGATTGAGTCACAAATACCTTAATCAGGTCTAAGCAACGGCGAGGATGAAAGGACGGCCTGAACTGGAAAGTCCGTCCTCATTCCCGGGGATGGTCTGACCCCCCCCCCTCCCCCCCCCCACACACACACACCCACCCCTACCCCCCCCCCCCTCCTGACCGTCAACAGCTTTCTCCCAGAGCTTTCTATTTTGGTGCACGGGAGGCACGGAGGTGGGGCTGGGCTTGGGTGATGACGGCTTGCATCTCATGGCCAGTCAAAGGCCAGGTCAAAGTCGCACATGCACATGGTGTATGTGGTTTCTTTATACACATGTATATGGGCGGTGAGTCTTGGTCCCATTTGAGTATTTCATCCCGTGATTAAGGTACATAATTTGGGGTGATGTTTACACATTGTTACATGTACTATAGAAAAGTTAGGGAGTGCCCCGGGGTCTTGGTGCATGAAGCTAAGGCACGGGTATACACTGGTGTATAGTAGCCAGGGGGGAGGGTTGAGGGCAAGTGGGTGGGGGGGGGTGTCAGTTAATCTATGTTCACTAAACTCAATATTTCTTAGTTGCTCCAGAAGTTGTACCTTAGATCTCTTGGATTCACCTAGAATATACATGTAGCTAGCACACCATCTATACAATTTCTTTCTAATGTTTGGGGAAAAAATCACATTTGCTTTATAGTTGCAGTTTTCATAAATTTTCCCCACATCTCTTCACATAAAGTGATTTTATTCATTGTTGTCACCATCCAAATGCTATACAAATTCGTAGGCATACGAACACATCACTTCCCAGTACATTGAATATATTTGTAAGTGTCAAAACTACAATGAATTAGTTATATTTTGAGTTAATATATTTCAAGTTTTACAAAAACAGAATGGCAGCCATATACTAGGACGCTGCTATGGCTCACACCCTGGGGGTTCTTTTTCATGAGGACGCCCGGAGAGGTAGCCATGACGCAAGAGGCCGGAGTTGCCGGGACCTGTTAATTGACACTGTTGGACGAACGCTGGCCTAGGATTGATCCATGCGCGGGTAACAACAACACTGGCGCTCTGTGCAATATCCTGCAAACTGGCATATTGTGTCCGAATCATCCTTTCTTTCTCAATATTTAGCCGTTACAAGCATATTATGAGTCTTATCCTTTTCATAACTGTAAATTAGATGCGGTTTAATCAGTCTAAAATTCAAAATGGGCCATACACTTGTCACTTGCGCTACCCACACAAAACAAATGAATACACTGACATTAGTTCCTCTCACTCCCGGTGGCTTGCATGGATCGCCCGTACGTCAGAAGTTCTACACTGCACCCTGCACAGTTTTGCGGCTTTATCAAGGAGTAGAGATAGCGCCGAGAACCTGCGCACCATCCCTGGGCTACAGTATCTCTGGTTTAACTCAACATAATTCTATGGAATAGATGGCCAGATATTTTAGGCAAAAACGGAGTAGGGGTTTGGTTACTTAATATATTTCTGCACTATGTAGGTTGTTTGCTATATTCCACCTTCAGCTGGTTCTCCATGCCAAGGAGAGGCGTCATTGACCCCTTGTGATATAGGGCTTTCGTCTGGGGGCTATGTTCTAGACTGCATCATCCAGCCTGAACCATCCATATCAAATGAGTTCATGGACCGGGCTCCACATTATCAAATGGAGGGGTGTGTGTATGTTAACATGATGGACACATGTATGTCAAAATGGCTGACACAAATGTGCCTCTACATGGGTAAAATTCGACACGGGCGACAGGGCGACACGACCCCTTTAAAAATCGACACGGGCGACACAGCCCCTTTAAAAAATCGACGGACACAGGCCTTCTTATCAGGCCCTAGTATATTTTACATACATAAAAATCGACACGGCGACACGGCCGTCTTGCTAAAAATCAACACGGCGACACGCTCAATTATGCAGGTACCCATGTAGAGGCACACAAATATATATGTCAATATGATGGACACATACATGACAACATCATGGGCACATACATTAAACTTTATACTGTTAGAATTTATTGTATAATGTATTGTATAATTTTGTGTGGACCTATTGACCCCACCTCTGAAGGATTTCCCAATATTTAGAGGACAGGTCTGAAGCATTCACCCATATATTGGCAGCTTTACACCTTGTGAAAGGTCCCTATTCATCTAAACCTATAGGACAAAACAAGGTAAATATTACCTGCAGTAATATTTGATAGTTAGAGAATTCACACTGTACGATTCTCACATGGCTAATCTCACCTTGTATATCGTGAAAAAAGTGATCAAAATGTGTTCTTGCGAACCGATTTTCTGTTAGGAGGCGATCGAGGCGACCGATCTGTATTCAGAACCGCTGGCAAACCATGGTGTTCATGAAGTGTTCGTTTCTAATTACACGATCCCTTCGTTAGACAGTTGTTTCAAAGATGGTTTCTGGAGAACCAACCACAAATTGAGAGACAGATGTCTCGCTATATATCAATTTCATGACGGGCAGGAGTGTCCTCTCATCAAAGTCCTCCCACCCCATCCCACCCCAACCCCGCCCCACTCGAATCTCCTCCTCCTCCTGCTAAATAAAATCTGCCTTCCATCCTATACCACCGCCCGTCATTCACATACAGAGGACCCCTCACGTGGTTAGGTCACCTGGCGTTGTTTACAAACAAAGGACCACGTGGTTGGGTCACAGGAGTATGAGTGATCCAACACACTTCACATTTCCTCCCCCTTTAGAGATATCACAAAAGAAAGCCTCAGTGTCATTGACTTGCACATTGTCTATAGTCAGCCTGAAATCCCCTGGGTTAATGGACATGCCAGGTCTGGCTGCTGTATTGTTGATGACCCGTCCTGGTGGTAGATGGTGATACGACGTCTGAACCAGATCCACTCTCTGCTGATGTAGGAGTCATGGTGGGGACATCTTAAGGTCAAAGATCGTCCTGGCGCAGACGCACGGGTTTCTTGTAAAGTATAGAGAAAATTCAGTTATACAATGAACCCCATAATATGTTCATTTGTTCTCCTGGGTATCTGCTATTCTCACCTGGGATGACAAATGACAACATTCAGTTTTAGTAAGTTATATATGTGTAGAGATTGATGTGCTGAGATTCCCCTTATTTCTGTCTGTCACAATGACAGTTGTTAATTTACCTTTAGTAATAATCTTGGTATTCTCCAAATGCTGAGTATTTGTATTTGTATTATTGTGTAAAAAATCATTTGTTGTTGATTCCATTGTTCTTACCTTGATAACCTGAGAACTGGAGATGGGCGTTGTATGGGAAAAAACTAAAGAGGAGGCAGAGGACGAGATGTTTGGCTGCCATTGTGTAGGTAGTAGAGAGGTGAGCTACAACAGACCTGCTAATGTAGATTTCACATTGCAATAAGAGCTCTTCATGTAGTGAGTGAGTTAAATGGTGACACCTCTGCAGCAAAAGCACCTTTTTCATGTGTGCCATTCAAATACTGCTTTTGTTAACTTGTCCCAATACCAGATATAAGAGACATTCCTATTTATTGACACACTAGGCGTTTACACTGTAAACATAAAGTAGGGCATCCTTTGTTGCCTCTGTGAAACCCATCTCACACACTGAAAGGTACCCTATTCCAAAAGATTTCTAAAATGTGATGAGGAAAGTCACTATCAGTACAAGCATTAGATATAGCTATACAAAGCAATTGTTTGGTTATATATCATTTCAATTGAACATCAGCTGAGAAATACAGTTATCTAACGTATCTGAGGGAAGGGAACCTGTAGATGAGTTGTTTCTCCTCTGCTTATAGTCCCACCCAAAATCAAGCCCGTCTCTCAATCCAATCTTTTTAGAATAAAACCCACTGCCTCTCTCTCACAGCACCTCATTCTAGCAATTGCAGGTCAAATGAAGTGTGTAGTATAGTGGTAATAACGGGGTCCAGTGATCTGTGCTGCAGGGTCTGGATGCAACCTCCCCTGTGCATGTGGCTGGTGGTCAGCCAGCAGGCCTGATCTACTGTTCACCGTGAAAGAATGTCTAAAAACATTCACTCTTCCTAGGATGTATTATAATGTCTGAAATCCCAAACTAACATTCACTGATCATTCACTGAGCTAGAATATCTGAAATCCTTAACTAAGATTCACTGTTCCTATTATAGACTGTTTTAGAATGTCGTAAATTCTAAACTAAGATTCACTGATTCTATCATTCACTGGGTTAGAATATGTCAAATCCTTAACTAAGATTCACTCTTCACATGATAGACTGTGTTAGAATGTCTTTAATTCTAAACTAAGATTCACTGTGATTCACCGGGTTAGAATATTCAAATTCTTTCACTATGATTCACTGATCCTAGGATAGATCCTTGACTAAGACCCAGATAACATTGGTCCCTGGGGTCCATTTGTGTTTTTCTTGGGCCTGCTGGGTTTGCCCATGTTTGGGTTTTCCTCTTTTTTGTCCAGGGCTACCAGTAAGATTCCAGATGGGCCAAGCCCACCAACATTTTTTTCCAAAATAAAGTTGTACATACTTTGAAACATATTCATCTTTGGTTGTTATTAGAAATTATAAGTTAAAGTACCATTTTCGTGGCTTTGTATCAAAGTGGGTTTTGCCTGGGCTGGATCTAGTTAATGTGGGCTGGATTTGCTTGGGACTTATATGGGAATAAACCTGGGCTGCTAGGTGGGCCCCAGCTAGGCTCGGCCCACAGACTAAACTTATTTAACTACATTTAAAATACTTTAATTTGTGTCCATTAGAAGTGATTCTTTGAAATTACCATTTATAAGTAAAGTTGCAATGTTGTTATATCAAGATGGGTTTCACTTGGGATGGACTAGGGCAAAGTGGGTTAAGGATCAGTGGGTGTTATATGGGCTTCATGGGGTACTGTAAGGAAGGGCCCATTTTGGTTAGCCCACCATCTAACTTTCTGGGCTCAGGCCATCAACTTAACTTTCATGGCTACTTTTCAAATCTCATTCCCTCTCATGGATGGGATTCATCTGGGCTGAACCTGGGTCAAGAGGGCAAGTCATGTTTTTGACACCATATTAATGTTCAACAGAGCATTTTATGATTGGATTACAAAAGTTTATGGTTTCTCAATAATTGGGAATAGAAACAGCTGTTCCCTGAATGTAATAACAACATTTACAACCCTATATCACCCCCCTCACCCCCCCCCCCCTGAAAAAAAAGGCCTAAGCCAAATTTTTTCTAGTAGCCTTTTTAGGTGAAAGACAGAAATTTAGAAACTGTGTGGTTCAAGCCGACCCAGCGCTGGAATCAAGTATATAGATCAGTATCCTTTAATCTGATTTTTTATGTGGGAGGTAAAAAGACCCAGGAGACATGAGTCCAAAACCCTCACCACACTAGTATTCTCTCTAATTTTTGGAGAGATTACACCAAGACCATAAGAACCAATGGCGTTCCTATACTATGAGTGGCCACTCACCACGGACCACTTACCCCTTTATTCTTTTCATTTTTATTTCTATTTAGCCTCTAAATAAAATAAAATAAAAACACCCACCTCCCCGGAGTATAGGGGAGGCCATTTTAATACGCAAGTAAAGCCTGATGAGACCGAGTTAGGTCGAAACTACGTTTATTCCATTAAGTTAAATAAAGACCTTAAACCTCTCTAGTACATGACAGCCATGAAATCTCAAAAATATTTTTCAAAATTTTCTATATGTGCTTTCTCATATTACCTATGGAGCAGTGGACTTCCACCTTTGTGGTTGCCTGAGCCCCAATGCACCAGCAGACAGACTGGTATCACCATCTCTGGGACTGTGGTAGAAGCAGTATGCCCAGTTGCTGGTTCCTCCACTTGGCACTTAAGCCAACTGACAGGATGGTAATTCCTAACTAGGTGCCCCTCTAGTGTGAAACCCACACACTACTGACCTGGTTATGCTGTGACCTGTGTTTATGCTGGGTGAAGCTTATGCAGGCTTGAGTACTAGCAGAGGGAGCCAAAAACCCTGAGCCAATCAGGGAGAGGCTTCTTCTGGTGTTTGGTCTATGGACCAATCAGAGCAGGTTTAAATCAGGTTAGGGATTGGACTTTCTCCAACCCCGGTAAGATTGAAAAACTTGATTCCATAAGCGTGGTCGCATCCAAAAGTGTAATACGCCTCGTCTGACATACCATAAGCCCATTTGGATGCACTCAATTAAAATCTGGGCAAGCCCAATTTTGGTCCCAGCAATTAGCCCAGGACAAAAATGTGGTGGGCCCCATGTAGACTAAGTGACGTGGGTCCCACCTAACAGCCTAACTTTAGACCTGTATGGGCCAGAGTAACCAATGCTGACTGGGGATTCACTGTTCCTATGATATACTGTGTTAGAACAGCTGAAATCCTTAACTAGGATTCACAGTTTCTATTGTTCTCTGGGTTAGAATATTCAAAAGTCTTAACTAAGATTCACTGTTTCTATCATTCACTGTATGAATATCTTTTATCCCTTATTAAGATTCGCTGTTCCTATGATGCACTTTGTTAGAATATGACATATACATTCACTCTTCCTATGATAAAGTGTATTGAAACTAAGATTCACTTTTTCAGGGCTGGGCATGTAGTTATATGCTGGAGCAAACCTAGAAATCTCTGGAGCAAAGTATTTCAGGAGGGTAGGCTACGTAGATATTAACAGCACCGTCCGACCCCCCCCCCCCCCCTCCAAGTCCCTGCCCTGTACCCTTCAAGGGAGATATTGTGTGTGAAATCCCAAAGAAGTCTGAGACTTTCTTGAGACCTTGGCGTTTTTAGGCGTATTACTACTGGTAAATAACCATAGTGAAATTACCCCTAGATTGGCACATTCCGAGGATTGGGGAGCACACTGTGTATGGAAATTTTCCATCATTTGGTATATCAGAATGTCAAAAATTCGTAACTACAATTCACTTTTCCCATCATTCACTATGTAAGAATGTCTGAAATCCTAAACTAAGATTCACTGATTCTATCGTTCACTGGGATAGAATATCAAAAATCCTTAACTAAGATTCACTGTTCCCATGATAGACTTTGTTAGATTGTCTGAAATGCTTATATAAAAATTTGGCTTATATCTATTTCCAAAAAATGGAAATTGTTTGATGTAAGTATGCATGGTCTCATAGATACTGCAGCTATTTAGTTCATAAAAGAGTGATATCAGCAAACTACAAAGTTCTTGGATATTTATTGGATATATATATTCGCTAACCTTACACAAAGTAATACAGTAACCTTTCGTCTATGAGCTTAAGAGTGTAGTTACAAAAATGTATTTATAATCTGCACCAGGCATGTTTGGTATCATAATACATCTCTGTTATATGCCATTTCTGATTGTATACATAAATGTGTCTGGTATTGATTACAGGCCTCTGTCGTTACTTAGTAACATCCAATCAATGACCACCAGCTACAGAATCAAATGAAAGCTGAATCTGACTCTTATACAAACCCCAGCTTCTACACGAAAATATTCAAAGCTCATTTTCTGTCAATATTTCTACAATCCACGTATATATCCAATTGTTGCATGTAATCTGTCCATACTTTACATGCTGTATTCTCTGATTGATACATTGTAATCTGCTGAAGGTCTCCTTACCATTATACATCTACTTTGCTTCCCACATATGGACATGTCAGGGTGGGGGTTCTGTGGCACCTCACCATGCTAGTCTCAGTTAAGCTCAAGGATATGCCATTTTAGCCATTGCCGGGTACACTTGTGCCAATAGAACTCTCTAAATTTCATTCTTTTATGTTACATTACGGCTAGTTTAATAGATTGTTAAGCATATTGACTCTACTACAAAGACAGACATAGATACACAGACATATTTGAGGATTAGTTACTTTTCTCTAGCACAATCCTTCTTCATAATTATTCGAGTACATATTTTGGATTCTAAGCTTGCAACCCTTGTTATTCGATATTTGTTCACACAAATCAAGCAGTGCCAATGTAAAGCTGTTATACAATAAATTCATAGACTGTGGTAACCAATTGACATTATGGGCTAGGGTTGGACAATAAGAATAAGCAGTTTTTGTTATATTTTGGTTGGATGCCAAATGTAAACACTGATTTACTTTGCAAAAGTATTTAACTGTTCATAAGGTATTTGTCCTTGTTTATTCATAGAATGCCCAGTGTGAAGGCTAAAACCTGGATGTGCTGCTGTCCACAATCTATGTACATCCAACTGTTCTATATGTAAGCTGTCCTCACTTGCTGCATTCTCTGGTTGATACATTGTAATATGCTGAAGAGCCTTCTTTATACTATAGTATAATTAATTTGTACTCGTGAAACCCTTGTTTTCAGATATTGGTTTACACCAAGCAGCTCTAACATGATCCTTTAGGCTGTGTGCCACACATGATGAAAGGTATTAACTTCTTACTATGGCCTAGGCCTAGAAAAGTCAAATTTATCAAACATTTAAGATGCTGCATTAAGCTTGTTAAAACCTGGATGCACTGGTTTTGTTTAACTCCCTTCTGATCCTGTTCCTCTCCCCCACACTGAGTCCAGCCTCCACCATATCAGCGCGGGACATGTCCTGTAGGTCCTGCAGGGTGACAATGTCATGGCGGTTCAGTTTCTTTGCCGTAGCCTTGGGGATGCCTCTGGTCTTAAGCCACTTGTCAATAGGTGTGCTTGACTGCTCAAAAAAACATATTTTCAATATTTATAGCACAAAACTTCATAATCATGATAGTAAACTACATTTGTGCTTGATTTCATGCTACTCTCCCTTTGACTAATCCATTCAGTACATTATTCTTAAGGAAGCACTTTTACAATGAATGCACGCCTCATCTGGAAATCCTCCAGTATGACAATGTGAAAAGTCATCAGTATGTTTACCTTGGCTGCCAGTTTCTCATATGGGCGTTCATCAGATGGTAAAGCAGAGGGAGCTGGAATCACCAAATGAGAATCAGTGAACACCAACAACTTCTTATAATTCTCCTCTTCCATCTCAGTCTTCATCCAACAATTACACCAGGTTTCCCATACAAACTTCAATCTCATCTTAATTTCTCTCCTGGAATTTAGATAGATGATGTTGCAAAACTGAAATAATGATGGAGACTATAAAATGAAGCTATTACTAAAGATAAGCTCCATGGTACCTTGGGGAAGGTTGCTGACAGATCCTCCATATTCAGGCGGATGCAGAAATTCACCAGAGTTGGTTTGCTGAGGGCTGTGTACAGCTGCACCATCACCTAATAACAGAATAATGTCTCTCAGGACATTTGTTATACAGTATCTCTAATCTTGTTATACTTGGGTTTCACCTGTGGGGCTGGGGCTGCCAAGCGTGCATTTCGATGAATTGAATGTTCCATGTGTGCACTACGAATGCTCAAAGTTTTTCTCTATGCATTTTCAAATTTGCCAAGGCATTCTACTAAAATGGGTAGTGCAACAACCAATGTATAGTGTAGTTATGCCTACCACAGAACATCTCTCATCTGGGCTAGACCTGAGCAAGTCTTGCTGGATATGTTGGTGATTAAAAGATTCTCATTGAGAGAGTTTTACAGTGTTCTTCTTGGTTCGATTGCAATAGTACATGAGCTCTCCACTAGGGTGTCAGCCTACCTGCTGCAGCTATCTCCTCGTACTCATGGTAGTCTGCTCCGGGGAGGTATGTTCCTTCACGGGTAGTGACGTCAGGGGTACCAAGTTCATGCCCAGGAGGTGATTCATGGGTTCTTTCTGTGTGACCTATGATTTGAAGTTATATATAATATATATATATATGTATATATATATATATATATATATATATATATATGAGAACAGTTCTCATGAGATTCAGTTAATGTCCAGAATGTGATGGTTGGTATAATAGTCATGGTTTGTATGACCTAAATTGCATTGCTGTCTTTTTTTCAACTTTAGCAAGATCAGGCATTGATCATAACAAATGTATAAAATATATATAAGCTGATTTGCAAAAACTGAAACTTGAATGAACAAGGAAGTTCTTTACTGACAACATCAGATTTACCCGTTTTCATCAATGAATTATCATGGTGTTATGCTGTAATAAAGACTACTTACTGGTTGCTGTGTTAACTGTGGCCTTCCTCCTCCTCACACAGACACAGGCTGTGACTACTACAATGATGATGAGGACAGCTGCTGCAGCTGCTGCTCCACCAATGGCAATAGGAGGCAGCAACAACCCACTAGTGACGGGCGGTGACGCTTTACCAGTGGGACCTGAAAAGTTACAGGCAGTGAAAAGGGAGATTCTCTGACAGTGCATATGATAGAATTGTTATTGTTTTTTGCAGAAGAATAGAAAAAAACAAGACAGACCCTATATTATCGGATGAATGCCAATATCTTAGATTGAATACATAAAACTCAGAACGTACTGTGAATTATTACAAGTTTAGCACTTCTTCTAATAGTCCGATACCAAGATCCACATAGAAACAGGGTGTCATCCTCCAGTTGCACACGGCCAATGGTTAATGCAGAGGTTTCTGTATCCACAAACATGTCTGCTCTGGCTGCCGGTCCACGTGTATAGACACCATTAACCAAGTGCTGGTAGAAGAGAACATCACCATTCACTCTTTGCCACATCCTGGCGCCAACCTCCACCTTATTACATGGCAAAGTTACTGCTCTGTTTTCTAAAGCCTCAAATACCAAACCTGCAATTATCAAAGAACCTCAGAACAAGTAGCAATTAGGACCCTTTGAGCTTATCAGTGTAGTAAATTGAGCTTGCTAACAAGTAACCAATGAACCCAATTCTGGCAGCTGGCAGTGCCTGGACATGTCATAATCATAATTTCTCTCCCAGTAGCCTCAATTTGTCTGATATTAAAGCTTTTGAGAAAAAGAGGTTGATCCAACTCAGCAGAACAGGGTAAGAAGATATTTATAACACTCACTGTCAATAGCTAAGAAGATGCTTCCCAAATGTGTTCCCTGTGTTGTTACAACATGGCAGGTATAAAAAGGATGTTGTGCCTGTGTGACATTGTTGATAGTCAGGTCAAATGTCTCCGTTTCCTGAATGTGACCATGTGCCCGTATACCCTTACTCACACCAGATATGGTCTGGCTGTAAACTGGGGACTGTGAATATAGCCCGATGTACCATTGCCTTGTTTTAAAGTCTGCACTAGGCACCGGACATGGTAGTGTAAGTCGTCTGCCAGATATAACTTCTAGCCATCTACCTGTATTGGACAAGAAGTGACATAAAGTATGATTTGAAAGGCTCTAGATAATTCATTCATAGTCACCCTACACTAACTATTGTTGGGCAGGTGGGAGTTGGAAACACAAGCATTGAGTATTATGACCAGCGGGATACATCGCACAGCCCCACCAGATCAGTTCTGTTGCTGGCCTCAGGGTGTTGCGCCCATCCATACCATATTATGTTATGCTGGAGGACCATGATGTCACCCTGGGAGCAGCTCCCGCCCCCTCTGACCACCAAAAATGCAGCTCATGCCACATGTGCTAAGGGTGGAATGGTCAGAGGGAGCAGCACGTGTCACTATCTGAGTAGTGGAGAGTGATGTATTACAATCACCCCCTGGTGACATAAACATCACTTGCGGGCCATCATCATCACTCCCAGGAGTCATATGTTGGGCTCAACTCCTGAAGATACAATAAAGAACTGGATTAACTCTACTCATCGTGTGTCCCTCCTTCATCAGTTTACATAGCATAAACAGCTATCTTATACTATGCAACATGACTTATATGTACGGCTTAGCACTGGTCCCCATCTTGGCATAAAAGGATTGGGCCACTTGTCATAAACACACTATGTAGAGGTAATGTAAGGAAGAAGTTTGAAAAGTGTTATTTGACCATAAATGACCATAATAAATCCCATATATGATCTTCATGATGTAGTAGAATATAGGATGATAGAGAGCGGACATTTTGCTCAAATACACAAGATAACACAGTAAGGCCTCTCACAAAGGGTTTTATAGAGTGACAATCAACAAATGGCTTTTACAAGCATATTAGTTACATTAGTCTCCATATCGAAATTCCATGGAAAAGTTAGATATATATGAAATTCACCATTGTGCATCACCATCAATTGCTGACCTGTTATGTAGCTTTAGTCAATTAGCCTCTCCAACGTCAGACTGAATGACATATTTAGAACAGATAATAGCACTTACTATAAACATACAGGTCTATTACTCCCTTGTCATGGTTTTCTTCTTTAGCGATGGTACATTGGTACTGACCAGAGTCACTGGCCTGCCCCTTGTCTATAGTGAGACTGAAGTCCCCAGGGTTGACTGACATGCCGGGTCTGAACCCTGTACTGTTGATATGCCCTGTACCATCCTGGTGGTAGATAGCAGGACCAGACATCAGGATGTTCATGTACCATTTCCAAGTTCTGCTTGTGTAGGAGTCATGTGGAGGACATGGTAGAGTCACAGCTCTGCCAGCCTCAGACACACGCTTCTCTGGTCAAGTAGAAAGAAATACTAACATAGATGTTAACCCCATCATATTTGGTTAAAGATAACTTATCATCGTTAAAAAAATGAAATAAGCAGATGACTTCTAAAGGTGTTTCTTAAAATGTGCTTGACTTGGAAAGCAATGTTAAATGTTTTATCTTTAACTCACAACTATGAGTGTTTGTACTTATTTAGGTTGAACAGTAATGGTATTTAGAGAGACACCAAGGCCCTGACCAAGATGGTGATATTCATTTTGTATTCCTCTGGGATATTTTAACCAATGGGAAGTATCAATGGCTCATTTAGTGTAAATTATCCAACAATTCTCAACAGATGGGGTCACACCTACTTTCTCTCGTGAGAAACGGCTGAACCCCAAATAAATACTTTTCCTGATCATCACTAGGTTGGGGTAGTTACTAGGTTGGGGTAGTTACCCTGTACCCTGATTTCACCCATATATGACTAATATTTGATGCAGGAGATATAAATATGAGATTTTACGGCCTTTTTGTACATGTTTTTTATTGTTTCATTTGATGAAAGGGACATTATGTATGACTTTATATTTAAGTTTCTCATCCTGTGGTGTGGGCAAAAGGGAACCGCAGGTGACATTTAATTGGCTTTCAGCACAAGGTATCAGGGCGCCACCTTTAAGCGGGAAAGCAGACCATTTTTACCTGTTCACGTGACCTGATGGTGTGTGCCATACGGAGTATATAAACCACCTTGTAACCTCGGATCCCAAGTCAGTGCAGGCCTGGCTAACGGTACACTTCACTCATCCAGTTGTATGGACAGTGCATATATTCATACTTTGGTATAGAATAGCTTCCTGATTCAGGAACCATACAACTAACTGTGGGTATTAATAAATTTATGGTGGTAAAGTATAATGCAGCGGGTCATGTAAAAAAGTACCTGAATAAATCTAGCCATTTTAAAGTAGTGAACTAAGGCACATAAAAAAATCTCTATTTCAACCAGAAACCAATAGGATTTAGTGCTGTGCAATTCATTTGTACCCAAAATTGACAATTATTAATAGTAGTGTTCCTGACTTTTAGGCTATGTCTCTCAAAAGGTTAGCATCATCGCAGGCCCATAACTAGGGGGGGGGGTCGTTGTTTCGAACGAACCATCACACTTCCCTAAAGCAGGCAAAGTGTACCACCCTAGCTCAGTGGAAAGAGGACATACTTGTCTACATATCATATTTTACAGCTTGTTGATCGGACAATTATTAAGGATTCTAGAGAGAAAACTATGAAGGATTGATTTGATACATGAAACTCTTTAAACATAAAACACAAAATTTAACCTCATATCAGAAAAATTAAGTTCCACCATTGATTGTGTCATGTTCCACCATATCAAAAATCAAACCACCCCGAGAAGAGGGCTAGTAACGGGTCTGCATCGACACACAATTTCAAGAATATTGGAGCACTTTTACATTTCACCTGTATGGGACGACTGGTGACCCGTCTGGTGAGAGTTGACCTTATTAATTTGATTCAACAATACATCGAGTTGAGACCTTTTCTCCTTAATTATGGGGTTTAAATCATGCAGGGTAGTGTTGAAAACATAATAAGCCTCTATTGCAAGTACTGGAAGACCCTTGCTTAATACTGGCACTGGATCTGCTTATATGTTACTGTTTTTGAGAATTCAGCTAAAATATAATTGTTTACATAGTATTCGAGAGTAGTATTGACACTATTAGGAATGAGATCCCCGGTCTGCGTGGTCAGAGCATCAAAGATGATGGAATTGTTATTATTGCTCCAATGGAGAAAGCAAGATGGCCTTATTTCTAGAGACTTTTGAATGCTTAAACTTACACATGACGATCAAAAGCAATAGTGATGCCCGTAACACACTGCCACTGATGCCCGTAACACATTGTCAGTGCATGAAAGTGATGCCCCGTACCACAATTCTTTTGGTGTATGTAAGTGTTATTCAAATTGGCCCAAAATCAATTTCTGGAGTGTTTTTTGCCTCCATGCTATTCCTTCAAAAATCATGTAAGATTCAGGAAATGCAAATAGGGTAGATTCATGACTTTCGGACGCTCGTTGACGTGACCCCTTCTCTCTGGACTACAGCTGTATTGATATCCCACACAGAATTGTTCCCAGGATATGTATGGACAGAGGAGGTTTGGGACCTTACACCTAGCCAATAATCAGTGCATCCTATTGGTTTTTAAATGATACATTCCTCTTCAAAGTTAGGGAATTATATGTCCAGATTACATCTTGTGTCTGACGCTTTATATTTATTATATTTTCACATGTTGCTAGTGTCTGATCTGATTTGCTATTATAGTAGCCATAATATGATTTATCACATTCATGGATATTATTAAAGGTGTCAAAGATATGTACATCTGATTCATGTTTTAAACTGTATTAAAGCTGCCCCACATTGAAAATGTAGACATACTTCATCTACACTGAGAGAAATGGTATTGTTCTAGCCAAGGTAGTTGGAGAATAGATTTTAAATAGTATTGACTTTATTATATTGGGAGATGAATAGCATTGCTTCCTCTATATTATTTTGGGGCAGAGGTGAAGATACAGTACACAGTGTCATTGGTCAACAGGGCATCATAGAAAAGTGTTACGGGCATCACAACAAATACTTTGATGTGTGGCAAGGGCATCACTCATCAATTCTAGGATGTCCAATACAGTGAATTTAGCCTCCTATTGCAGTGCAATTACTATCCAGATTGTTTGTATTGATATTTAAGTCATACATACTGAGTTGTACAACCTGCCAACCTCCCTAAAAACTAACCAAAACAAGCCTCCATTCAACCTACCATCCGCCATCTTTGATGCTCTGACCACGCAGACCGGGGATCACATTCCTGGTAGTGATTGAGGAATCACATCGTCATAGCATTGGTAAGCATGAAGGAGGGGGGCACCCCTGTCCAGATAGTCTACAAGCGCCATGTCATTTCACTGTTTTAAACTACTTACCAAGGTGCACATATGAAACATATGGCTGCGCATATGAATTCTGTGCCATCAAACACAGCAAGAAGCAGAGTATGAGGTGTCTGGCTGCCATCTTGTACGTGTGTGGTAGTACTGAGCCCTACTGTCTATTAACATAGTGTGTGCATGAAATTGTGACACAGGAGGAGACGGAATATGGACACAGCAAACATTAAATAGGTCACCTTTTGTCATCCCCTAGACACCTTAGGGGGTGCTTGGGGAGGGTTGTTTATAGAGTTCCTTTCTTTTTAGCAAAGGCTCAATTCTTACCAGCCTCGAGCTCTCCAGGCCCATTACAGCCGTCAGGCTGTAATGGGCCTGGACAAGTTTGTATCTAATGAAGACTATGTCCTACTTAGAAAATGATCGGGGATCCTGGATCATTTCTTAATGAGATAGGTAGCTCACTGATTGGTTAGCTATGGTCACATGATCATAACTGAAGTTGTGTATGGCCTCATGGGTTTGAATCCCACCTTGGATAAAACGTAGGTTCGTTTTTTTACATTATTTATTTAGCCCATTTGAAGCATGAATCCATTTTAATTGACATAGTTATATAAGCTATTAGATATGTGACTAAGTACATTATCTCAATTTAGGTGCAATATGCAGATATCAACAGTACAATAATTGAGCAAGAGTGGGGTTTGAACCCACACTCCCATGGTTGCTGATACTAGTGGGCATGTACAGTATAGTAGGGTATGTGGGCCAGTGTAGGTACATATGTCTAATTACTCTCCCAGACTGTAAACGTACAGTCAGGGCCCGAGACTGAATTCTTACTGGAGTTTAACACATGGTCTGTGTAATTTGCAGCACCCTATACATTCAGCTTCTATCACACGGTAGTTATTGCCAAACTTAACATCTGAAGAAAATGATTATGAACTCTTGGAATTGTGGACACAAATATAGATGTATACATCAGTTGTTTGGTTACAAATCATTTAAATTATTACACTGCGCAGCAGTCTGCTTATAGTCCCACACAAACTAAAGTCTGTCTCTCAACCTTTGTAGAATTAACCCTGCAGCAGCCTGCTTATAGTCCAACACAAACTAAAGTCTGTCTCTCAACCTTTGTAGAATTAACCCACTGCCTCTCTCTCACTCTACCTAATATCACACATCATTGTAGAGATAACAAGTCAAACCAAGTGCGCTACCTAACCAATGCTATAAGCCAGTATTTAAGAAGTCTCAGACGTGGTGTATTCCTTATAAAGGGTCAGTGTCTGACTGTCCCTGTCTGTTTAATCAGCACACAGTGCCATGCGGTTACATTAGACACTTCATGTGGAGTGGGGCAGGAAGAACAGGAAATGGAGAGACCCTCCTCCCCATCCCCCATCAAGTATTTATCCCTTTAAGGACTGATTTTGCTAAAAGATGAAATTTATCGTCCTAATGTACCAATGAAGCCCCGGCCAGTAACTCGTCAGTGCTGCATTGGTGCATCATGGCGATCCTTCGGGGTGTCTCAACCCAATAGGGTCAGCATGATGCTTGAATGCAGCACTGGTCATGGCAAGTAGTTACTCACCAGGGCTGTATTCATGCAAAATGATGACCAAGGGCATGATGCATTACACAGAGAAAAAAGTGAGTGTCAGCTGGACTCTCCCCAGGATCAGGCACTGCCTGACTCAAGTAAGAGAACTTTCACAACAGTCAGACTGAGCCTCCTTTGATAGTCCCATAAAGTTACTCCCTTTTGAGAGTCAGCCTGATCCTTGAATGACAGTCAGGCAAGACAATTCTTCATACTCCTCATGCTGACTTTCTTTCGACAGTCAGGCAATGTCTGACTCCGGTATAAGGGTCAGTTAGCCTAAGCCTTCTTTGTTTGCTACCAGGTGGGGACACAATACAGTATTGAGCTTAGTGGTAGGGTATAAGACACCATTCTTGTGGATTTCGATAGTATATAGATTGAGATTCTGGGATCATTTCTGACAATCATTGGTACATCTACCTCTATGTTGGTGACTGGTGGTCTGTGATAGCACACCCTTCCCTATTCAGGACAACAGAACTATTATGTATGGGATATTTTACAAGTGTCAGGGAGGCTGGAGGATGCAACATTGCCCGACTTTGACTGTAGCGAGGGTCTTCTACCACTGCCTGACTATCATGCCACCCTGAGTCAGGCTGTGCTGGACCTTCTCTGCAGTGAAAGTTAGCCTGACTTTCAAATGAGGATGCTTTTGGAGACATTGGCCTGACTGTGGCATGTGAGTCCAGGCGACTCTCACTTTTTCCTCTGTGTAGGGTATCATGCCGTCCTTTAAGGGTTAAGCAGTCCCAGATGAAGGAAAGTCGTGATATCAGGGCCCAGGGGTTGATATTTGTATAAGGCACTGTCTGTTTAATCAGCACACATCACTGGGAATGTACATTAGACACTGCATGATAAGTTGGCAGGAGGAACAGGAAGTGGGGGAAAACCTCCGTCAATCCATAGTTGGATAGGGCAAATACCATATCGCTGTTTAAACTGTCATTACTGCTCATTGAAGTACAGGGGAAAACTACATAAGGCAGGGTGGACAGTGTAGCCCATCTGTTCCCTACACTTAGATCTGAACAGGTGCTGGCACTCACTGACATGTCACCTTACTTATGGTCTACTTTGCTGATCATTTAATTGCTGGCAATACGATGCTAAGTAGAATATTCTGTTGTTTCTGCCCCCCCCCCCCGCCCCCTACATCCCCGACCCCACCAATACACAACCAGCAGCAGGCATTCCCAGGGTGGGTACGCGGGAACAGAGAGGGCAGGCATCTCACTGGCCCAGTTTGCCCCTGCTGATATCACCATAGAAACTAGCATCCCTAATTACTGCAGCAACTCCACTCTCCAAGCATATTCTCTCAGAAAGCCCAACTCGAAAGTTTAATCAGGTAGAGGCTAATTATTACAACTGATTTTAATATCATCTTTATAGGGCGAAGTGATATGGGTGTCTACTGAGAAATCACATTGTAAATAATCCCTATTTCTTCTACCAGGTGAATGTGTTTGCCAACTATGCTTATTTGATGAATGTATTGTTGCATTTTCTTCATAAGGATAACTTTGTACTCAACTATTTCCTGTAGAACGACTTGTCATGTCAGATGAATTGGTACCATGGGTACTTCGTGCACCATTGTTATTCCCCCCTATATGGCCGCCATGCCTCCATCTGCACTTGTATAGGAGCATTCTGCTGCCTGTCTTAAAGTGATTCCATGTCCCCCTGAGTGGGTCTGCTCTGCTGTTATAGTTATTGTGTATGAATCATCTCTACCACATAAGGGCAGGGTGCTCCTGTCTGTGCTATTCCGCATTAGCGAGATATAGTGGCTCTACCTGAGAGAAGTTTCTGTAACTAGAATTAGCTGAAGCTGGTTGCTGCCATGTACAAAACCTGTAGGTTTAGGGGTCAGATCCTGTAGGTGTTGTCCATGGGTTGTACCTGGACACTTATCATGATACCTGTTCAATATAGTGTAGTGAGTAGTATAGTATGTATCGGAACGGGACTATAGTTAAGTACTGTTTATTACTCAATCGACATGCAGCCAATCAGAGGCCTCCATTTGGTCACGTGACCCGTTGCCATGGTAACGTGACCTACTTAGGGCTCTCAGCCAATCAGAAGCCAGCATTCTGGGTGACCTACTGACCTACTTAGAAGCTCTCAGCCAATCAGAGGCCGGCATTCTGGTAACCATGGTAACGTGACCTACTTACGTCACGTGACCTACTTAGGCTCAGCCAATCAGAAGCTGGCATTCTGGTAACTAGGGTAACGTGACCTACTTAGGGTTTGTTTGTAAACAACACCACGTGGCTCTCTTGTTTGTAAACAACACCACGTGACACGTGACTGTTTGTAAACAAACAAACAAAAAAAAGTTATGTAACTTATATATAGAAATAAAAACACAACAAGATAATTTCTTTTCTTTTCATTTTATTCTTTATTTTCATTTCAATCAGAAAAAACACACAAGTTTATGCTTTTTTAGCTTGCTTCTTCGATTTGCAGCAACTCAACAGGCCGCAAAGTCTCACGCCGCCGTCACTCGCACCACCACACCCCGGACGACTTCTCTCCAATAGACATTGCACGACTTTGGATAAATCCAACACCATTTCGGCAAGGCAGAGAATCTTTGCCTCCATGAAACGGCCGCCATCGCAACAACCCGTCACAACAGCATCATCGATAGCTTCTGACTCACGGCCCGGTCGCTCAGCTTTGGGATTTTGCTCATGCGCATGACGCACTTCTTGGGGTTTCTTGTTCGACATGCTTCAATTAGGAAATGAACGCAATGAGGTCCACAGGTGTCAGCAGAAGTGTCTTGTAGTTGAATGCGGTTTCTTTGCCACTTGAACGGAGCAGAGCGTTCCACGAAAGACAAGAACTCCGCACTCAGCGGCGGTAAGCCGAAGGAATCAAAGTAGTACACTTCACCCGTGCTCGACACGTAAAACGCCACCCAATGCTGACCTGGTAAATGTTGCGGATCTGTGTTGCTCACGAAACAAGTGTCTTTGATAGGGTGCTTCGGAATAGTGTCACAAGAGAAAACGCCCAGGAAACGATGTTTTGTGTGAACGTTTTCCTTCAACACTCTGCTTATTTCAAGCGTGTTCATACGATACGCCAAGTACCGCCGTCTTGTCTTCAGTTCATGTGGTAGTCGGTGACGGGGTGTCGATCTCGGGTCAGCTCGACGACGTTGTCGTACACCAAGTAGAGTAGCACCGTTGTTGTCGCTTGTAGCGCCGAGCGGAAACTGACTTCCACCCTCAGCTGACCCGCTCTTATAAGGTTCACGCGACACCCGTCGTGCGATCTGTCTGGGGTTAAGTCGAGGGGGAACACCGTGTAACCGTTCAGGAATTGATCGTATGAAATACCGCAGGAGCGCGCGCCCTCGTACATCCCCGTTTCCGTGTGTAGCGCCAAGTACTCTCTCACGGCCGCTTTGGTCTTAAAGTCGGGCACGTAGGCGTCGTTCGGCACTTTCTGATCGTTCACTATCACTTGAAGCGAGCTGATGTCGTAATGCTTCATCTCGAACGGGTTCTTGGTGTAGCTACCGTTGAAAGCGTCGTGGTCAAGGAAGCAAATCATCATCGACTTGGGAAGCTGGCCTGTGTTGGAGTGCGTGTAGCTGTGATCTCTGTTACCTTGAGGGATGGCGTACGTCGTCACCTCCACTCTGTTCACCGGGTAGTCGAAGGGCCCGTGTTCTATCACCGCTCTCTCGTGCGTTTCCGCTACAGCGTCCGCCACCAGCACACGTCGCACGTAGAGCTTTGCTTTGTAGATCTTCAAGCTGTAGCCTCCGTCAGCGGCGCACATCAGATAGAAAGAGGGCGCCGCTTGTTTCAGAGTGAGATTGATTTCTGTCTCTCCAACGATGAGCTTCGGTTGATGAGCCAGGTCAAAGTGCAGTCGCGCCATCAGCGAAAAGCGCTTGTTGGAGATTAGCTTCTTGCGCGCTTTGTACCCCGCATTCGCGTCAGTCAACGTGTCAAACTGACCGGGCGTATCTTCATGCCACCCCTGGGCGCTCATGACGCCGTCCTTCACGTCTTTGTTGTAGTTGAGTAACCCTTCCAAGTAAGCTCGGTAAGGGTAGGTCTCGGTGTTGCCAGACACTTTGAAACCGCCGATGGAGACTTGGACGTCTTTGAAGAGCGAGTGAGCCAAGTTGTTCACCGGAGCTACCGCGTCGGTGTCCTCGATCGCCGCTCCCTTCGCTTTCAGCACTTGACATTCCAGATGAAGGTAATTCTCGTTCAGGTCTGTGTACTCTTGCGACTTGTTGATGGTGAAATTTATGTTACCTCCATCCTCTAAAGAGTTTTTTGTTTCTATCCCCAGGAAAGACGACTTTAAGATAGTAGTCTGAGTCGGCGCTACGGTGTGCAGGTCGAGCTCAGAGAGCGCGCACTCGTTACTGCTCTCGTGTACGTAAGCCATTGTGTTCTCTCTTCACGCGGCCGACAGACTGACGCTGGCCGCCTCCAGTCTTTTTATTTATACCTGAACGCCTAGGCGCTTACCGGTCGAATACATCCCCTCTACGTCTCTTGCAAGAGCCACCGCCCGTCTGAGGAGAATGCCGGCGACGTTTCGACCCTTTCTTAGACGCGACAGGCGTCTTTCCTCCCGAGAACGCCGTACTCGCCAGTCTCTTCAGAGCGCCTGCGCCTCGGTCTTTCACGCTGCTCTTTAAAGTCCGACCCGCCAGCACATCTTTAGCTACGCCCACACCGGCGCGGAGCAGCGTTTTTCCCACCGACTTCAATAGCGGGGTAGCCGAGCGCATCAGACCTAACAGAGCGCCGCCCAAACCGTGCCCGCTCTGGAAAGAGCGCCCGCTGTACACGTTGACGCCGTTGCCCAGCTGCGCGTTGTAGTAATCGCTGTACCCTCTGCCGACGGTGCGCCTGGGTGGAAAGTACGGAACGCGTTGACGCATCATTTTTCTCTCTTTCAGCGCTCAATAGGTCTCAGATGAAGTGTCACGGTCACCTCGCCTCTACCGAATGGGATGGAATGACAGGATCGGTCTCTTAAATAGATGCCGACCTCGGTAAACCTCTTGGATTTCAAGGGGAAATAATCCAAATGGGGAAAACTGATAGCTTGCACGCCACCTCGACGCTTTCCGCCTCTGTCCACCGCCACGCAGCGCAACAGCGGCACTTGCATGTCGCCCACACGTCTCTCCTGGATCATGTCGGTGTATATGTACACAGAGTGCACGTCCCCGTAAACATCCATCGAGTAGGCGCCGGTAGTCGGCGACGCGAAACACGTCTTCTCTCCGAAGCCTAGAACGCATGCGGGATGCTGACTCAGCAGGACAGCACAGTGTCTCGGCGGTTTGATGGTGACGCGTTTCGTCTTGGCGTCGTACGATAAGATCCGCATCGGTTTGAGCAAGAAGCTGTCGCCCTCTAGTCTGTCATCTCGCAACGTCTCACTCAAGCGCTCGATTAGGGTGTGGTTGCTTCCGGTGAAAATAGGAGGTATCTCGAATATGTTTGGCATGAAACTGCGCACTCCCATGTCCTTCTCCATCTTTTCGATCATCTGTCTTGCTTGATGGCTGATCGTCTTCTTCTTCACCGCCGGGGACAAGAACTGCTTGTATACGGCATTCGTCTGTCTCAAGTCGACCTCTCTCTTGAACCTTTTTGTTTCCGGTTTCAATTGCTGCTCTTCCGACGTGTCTGATATTTCTTCCACCGTTACATAGCTTGCTTCCTTCCAGCTCAGCGGGAATTTTGAGCTGAACGTTAGCTTGCTCAGACCGTTCGCGTTTTTCATTCTCTTCCAGTCTACCTGTGGTTTTTTTCCTTCGGAGAATTTAGTTTCTTTTAAAACCTGGATCGCCTCCTCTAGCGAACCTTTGGTGCGCAGAGGAACAACGATGATCAAGTCGTCGTCGTGCACGTTAGTCCATTCTGTAGGGAGGATGATCTCAGTCAGAGCCGCTTCGTACGCTTCGGGCAGAAGGAGCGGCGAGTCGAAGTGAGTTCGGAAAGACGTCAAGCTGTTGTCAGGATAATACTCCATAGAGCTGTTGCTAGGTAGAGTGATGTTCATTTTTTTTTTTTTTTTTTTTTTTTTCTACGTTATTTTTTTGACGGGGATCCACTCGTTGAACTTGTCGTCGTAACCTAACCAACGTACGAAAGCTAACTCTTTACCGTCGACGGTCTTGCGGCGCAACACCTCGTCTATCAGGTAGTTGTTGTCGTAACGACTCTTGTACACCTTCTGAACCTCTTCCGGGTAGAAGACGCCTTTTATCTCCTCGCCCTTGTCGTCTTTCAGCTCGAACCCTCTGCTTCCCAACGTCTTAGCAACGTCGACCACTTCCTCGCGCCAGTTTCCCTCGTACCCTTTGTCGAAGGCGCCTTTAGTTCTCAACATCCTCACTCTGTCACCCGGAGCGATGACGTCGACGGCGGACGTCTTTGTTTTTTTCTTCTTTTTCCATATTTCGTCGATTTGTTTGTTAGTTGGGAGATCTTGTCGGTAGAAAACTGTTTCGCTGTTTTCCGAGCTGACTTGAGCCAGCGCCATTTTCAACGTCTTGTGGTGAGTGCGATTGTAAGAAGACACTACATGGTGCAGTACGTCTACGTAGCGATACGTGCGCTTGTGTGTGAAATAACGCCACAGCTTCTCCTTCAGACTGCGGTTCAAGCGCTCCACTAGACTAGCTTTGATGTCGTCGTTCTCGCCAGTGAAGAACTCTATGCCCTCGCTCTTCAAGTGATCTTGAAAGATCTTGTTCAAAAACTCTTTCCCCTTGTCTGTCTGAACAGTGCGCGGTCGTCTCTCGCCAGTGCCTGTCATCTCTCGGAAGGCCTCGGTGACATCAGCGCCGCTCTTGGATTTAATGGGAACGGCCCACGCGTACCTAGAGAAAACGTCGATCGCCGTCACCACGTACCGGAAGCGGTCGTTGTGAGACGCCAAAGCTTGCATGTCCATCAGATCTATCTGCCACTGCTGATCGATTGCGCCGGTTATAGTCTTGTTCCTTGCGAATTTTCTCCGAATGGGTTTATGTTTAGTGTAGGCGTCCAGCGACACTAAAGCATCTCGGATGACGGCCGGGTTCAGGTGGCGAAAATGATGTTTCTGGAGTTTAGTCACGCTAGTGAAACTGGAGGGCGCTTTGACGTCGGTATATCTAGCTACTACGCGCTTCTTTTCTTTTTCCTTCTTGGTCAGTCTCTTCACTGGTTTGCCCATGGTGGGCCTGTTGAGGGCGTGAACGACGAGCTCGCCGCTAGGCGGTTGCGCCCTCTCCTTTTCTTACTCGCCACGCTCCTATAGGAAGTCGGAGTTTGGAAAAGTTCACTGTCGTCCTCCTCGTCGTCAGAGGATTGATCGTCCACCTGGAGAGAAGAGTCTGCTGCTGCTACTGCTGCTGCTGCTGCTGCTGCTTCTCTTTCTTCCGAGTCGAAGCTCGGTCGTTTCCGACCTCTGTCAGCAAGCCGTGTGTCCAAACTTCGGCCAGGTCCGCTCGCTTTATACAGATGGTTTCCGATCAAGGAGTCTGTGGGAACTGCTTCGCGCAGCGCTTTCGTGAACGGCGAGTAGCCCGCCAGTCTGGGCGCCGTCTTCCTGAGCCTGGCAGCGTCGTTCAGTAAGTCCACTATGTTGATGCGATGCTCAGGTGGTATTCTCCGACCCGACATCTCGCGCACCGCACCGTCCTCGTTCCACTTGATCACACCGGATTTCTCCAATTGTTTGTACAGCGCCACGGTCCGAGTGCGATTCCTCTTGGGAACTTGGTTCACCAACCGCTCGAGTAGGGACGCGCTGGCCTCTTCAGCAGACTGACGGAGGTGAGCCGGGGGCAAAGAAGAGTAGGACGAAGAGATGTTGCTGTTGTGGGGATTCGCGAGAAAAAATTGCAATCTATTCAACAACCTTCGGTATTTCAACATTTTCTCGCGCGATTCCAAAGTGGGGTCGTTCAACACTAAATCCAAGTCCCTGTAGATAAACTGTAGCACCTGGTGCAAGGCCGCGTCGGGATGAAGGGACTGTTCTGCCTGCTTGTGGTAATAGGCCATGTCGGCAGGTAGGCGGGCGGCGGTGGCAGGAGCGGAACTCTCGTTCTTTTCAGTGCGCTCATCAGGAAGAGGAGGAAGGTTTGGAGCAGTAGAAGTACTAGCAGCAGCGACTGCAGTAGTAGCAGCGCTAGTAGTAGCAGCAGCAGCGGGCACATGATGAAGTAGACCTGCTCGTGATGATTTGTAGAGCGTCTCAGGATCCACGAGCGCTAAACGTTTGTAGTGTTGTTGCTGCTCTGAGTCCGTCATGGGGACGACGGTGGCAATGACGCTGGTGGTGGCGGTAGTGGTGGTGGTGGTGGTGGTGCTGTCGGCGAGTAGGTGTCGAATGAGGTGTCTCATATACGGAGAATGCTCTTTATAAGCGGTAAGGCCATCCCTATGAGAGCCGGAATGAGGAAACCTCCCTCTTGTACCAAGACGCGTCTCTTTTTTTTGATGGGCGTAGATTTTTTGCCGACCTCCCTCAACACGTCAGCCGATTCTCGAAGCTTGTCCAGTTGTTTGTCGCTGAGCGGGATGTTCCCTACCAGTAAATTGTGACAGATCTCACTTAACGCTGCGATCAGATCGTCGCTTCCAGAGTCTATTAGATGCGAGCAGTCCTTTGGCGAGCACTTAGCTAAGTGCTTGAGAGTACCAAAGTGTCCTTCGAGTAGATGAGAAGACATTTTTTTGCTACTGCTTTCTCTTGTTCTTTTTTTTGTCTAGCGGTACGAACACTAGCTGAGAGTGTATGGACGTCAAAGAGGAGCGTATTCTCAGATCGTCAGGTGTTGACTGCTTGAAGTCCAGAAGGAGGTATGAGTGAGGTCGCTTGAGTTCATGGGTAAATATACTAGAGAGGGCCGCCGCGTTGGACGGAAACACCTGGCGAGACAGACTAGCTATTTGCCCCATGTCGCGCCGGTTCTTGAAAACGATCATGTAGTGAGCGTTCAGACTCATAGTTCGAAAGTCGGGTGATTTCTGGAATAGGTTCTGAGTGATGTATATGACGCTCACGTTCCAGTGATGCGAGTATTTAGTAAAGATGTCGGCTACCACTTGCTGATTGGAACTGCTCATCAGATCGTCCAATATCAGTAGAGTGTGGGGTCGTAAAGCGTCTTCTGCTACTTCCACGTCTCCCGCTATAGACTCTTTGCTAGGAAGACCTTCTCTGAATTCCACACCGTACTGATTTTGCATTTTTTCAAACAGAGGTTGCCACTCGCCGTAATGGTAAAAAGTCTTTTCCACCGGCGGCGTGACCAAATTGTTCACGTCGCTCAGAAATTGATCCACCAAGCGCGATTTTCCACAACCCGACGGACCGCTAATGATACAACTAAAGGGTCCTTGTAGTCGAGCGTCGAAATGAATTTCTGTGAAGAGTTTGCTTTTACTACTGGACATTTTTTTTGTTTTTTTTCAGGACGCGTCAGAGAGCGGTTGTGTGTCTGACTGTCTGCTGTGTTTCTCACTCGAACGGTCGGTAGTGAATGGTTGTGGAGAAAAGTCAGCCGACCTTTTTATTGATACCGGCCGGTGTCACAGTAGCGGCGGCAGAAGTGACTTTTTTTTCTTTTTTTTTTGCGATAAAATTCTATTTTCACTCAATAGTCATAAATGTTTGTATCAGACTCCAGAGGAGTCTGATACAAATATTTATTTTTTTTTTTAAAAAGAAGAAGAGGAGGAGGAGGAGGGGGAGGAGGAGGAGGAGGAGGAGGAGGAGGAGATTAATTTTTCTTTTATTTTTTTTTATTTTTTTTTTTTTTGATCATTTAGGCAAAGCTCGTCGCTTTGCCGTTTTTTTTTCTATTTCTGTGTTGTGACACGATCGTCTCGAAAAAGCAATAAGGCGTGTGAGCGCGGCGGTGACAAATACATATTGGAGCGTATGGTTTAAAATAGTGCGTCCCTATCTTCTTCAATTCGGCTGCGTTGCAATATGCGGGATAACAAGTGACGACGTCGAAACGTTTAGAGACCGTGTTCACGTCGGCCACAACGCGCGCCCACCGAGTGGGAGCTGCAGTCGCTCCCAAGAAACCGATCGGCTTGTCGAATCGTTTCATAGCACTTATTCTCACTTTATAAGAGGAGGCAGGGTGAGGAGAGTAGCGGCGCTCTTTCTTTTCATGAAACGCCCAACGAGTGGGGGCGCTGAGAGCGGCTGTTATGCAATAGTAGAGTAAATGCTGTTCTGAGAAGACGGCTCTCGGCCATGTCGCTACGTTTTCCTTTTCCGCTCTTGTATAACGACGATGGAGCTCAGCTTTGCATTTCTCGAGAATTCGGTACGCTTCAAGAGAAGCGTGAACCTCAACTACGTGACGCTCTCTCCTTTGAGATAAAAAAATAGCCGGGCAGTTGAGGAGAGCACTTTGTTCGCGCGACCGTCTTTTAGAAACTCGCGCCCTCTGCAGCGCCATATTTCTTTCCTCCGAAACAAAAAAGACTGAGTGAAAATAAAAAAATTAAAAAAACAAAAAGCTCAAACAAAAAAAATAAGCAATAAGCAGACTCAGCTCGAAATTCCCTGCTGGCGTGATGGCGGTGACTGCAGGCGGTGGCGGCGGTCGGCTGGCCGGCGGTGGCGGTGTCGGCGGCGATGGTAGAAGGGTGTGTGGAAAGAGAGACGCATCTCAGTCTTTTATAGGAGCGGCGAGTCTGACATTTTCAGCTGTCGCATGCTGACCTGCTGCTATCATAAGAGAAACAAAAGCCCTAATCACGCTTTTCAGCTGGATCCTTCCACCCCGCCAGACATGGATCCAGATGGGAAGGTGGTTTAAGATTAAATCCGTGTACCGACTGTCATACAATAGAGTAATTAGTTGAACGCGTGTTACCTGTATAAAGGATTAGCGGGTCATGGGCTCAGCGTGTGTATAGAAAAACAACTACAGGTAGCGTGAACAAAGCGACCCCCTCCCTTTCTGTCACTCTGTCTGTGACTAGAGGGTGTGCGTGTGGTAAGCGGCTTAAATCTAAAGAAAAACAAATCACCCTCTCCTGTCGTCAGCAGTCAGCCGGCCGGCGGCTGGAAAATGCGATTAGAGGGATGATGAGCCGCGTAGTAAGCGACTTAAGGCTGATCTAAAGACCTGCCGTGAGGGGGCAGCTGGCCGGTGGCTTGAAAAAAAAGGGGGGGAGTAAGGGTATATAAGGGGGAGTGAAACCGTATTCGGCATCGTCATCATCGTTCACGCTACTACTACTACTACTACTACTACTACTACTACTACCACCACCAGCACCGCGCCTCAATTTGCAGATCCCCATGATGGAAAGTTGCTACCGTGACATGAAGCGGAATGACGAAGCGGCGCGCGAATGTGAAGCTGATGCTGTAGCCTCTGCTACTGCTGCTGCTAGTGCTGCTCAGCGTGCTACTGCTGCATTTACTGCGGCTGTTAGTGACGCTGGTTGTGATGACGTTGTTGTTGTTGCCGCTGCGGCTGTGACTGCTGCTGTTGCTGCCGCCGATGCAGCTACTCATGCCACCGATGCCGACGCTGCTGCTGCTGATGCTGTTGCGGCTGCCGATGACGCCGCTGATAACGCTGCTAGTGCCCGCTCTGCCGCCCTTGCTACTGTCGCTGCTGCTGTTGTTGCTAATGCTCACGCTACTGCTGCTACAGCTGCTGCTACTGCTGCTACCGCTGCTGCCGAGGCTGCTGCCGCTGCTGCCGATGCTGCTGCCGATGCTGCCGATGCTGCTGCCGATGCTGATGTTAGCAGTCACGTCGACAAAGAATCGTCATTTGTCACTCTTAAACCTCCAGTTGAACGCGCGACGAGTAGTAGGGCTACCAACGCGACGGCCGGATGGTGCAACTGGTGTCGCTTCTGCTCGTGCGCTTGCTTTTCTTCCAGTCCTACCTGCTGCTGCTACGGTATGATAGTGTTATAGTGTTTGAATGAGAACGCGCGTAGTTACACATAGACGCTGTAACAGATGTGCTTTTTTTTTTGAAAATATAATTTTAACATAACATGGAACTTGTTGTGTTTATTTTCTATATATAAGTTGTTTGTTTACAAACAGTCACGTGTCACGTGGTGTTGTTTACAAACAAGAGAGCCACGTGGTGTTGTTTACAAACAAACCCTAAGTAGGTCACGTTACCCTAGTTACCAGAATGCCGGCTTCTGATTGGCTGAGCCTAAGTAGGTCACGTGACGTAAGTAGGTCACGTTACCATGGTTACCAGAATGCCGGCCTCTGATTGGCTGAGAGCTTCTAAGTAGGTCAGTAGGTCACCCAGAATGCTGGCTTCTGATTGGCTGAGAGCCCTAAGTAGGTCACGTTACCATGGCAACGGGTCACGTGACCAAATGGAGGCCTCTGATTGGCTGCATGTCGATTGAGTAATAAACAGTACTTAACTATAGTCCCGTTCCGATGCATACTATACTACTGTAGTGGTTAGCATAGTGGACTTCTGGTCCAAAGGACCCAAGCTCAAATCCCTCCCAAGCCATGTACATGTATTAGTGATAATCCATGAAATTATAGTTTTATATATTTATCTTGGATTAATAGCTAGGTGTGAGTAGCAGCTTTGAGGATTTGTTGATATTAAATAGAGTAATATCAACAGCGAAATTGTGGTACTATAGATGTTCCCACCATATATGGGACTCAACAATTGAGGTGTATTCAGGAAGGAAATTATGAGTTTTAATGTGTTTTTTCCAGTCATTTCATTTTTGATCATAAGGTAGAAGCCCTGCACAGCATTTTTAAGCATAATCAATGGAAAATGAGGACAATTTCTGATTTTTACAACTAAGTGGGTGAGTGAAACAGTCTGAAATGGGGGTTACTTTGACCTACACAGGCTTATATGCCGTCGGATTTTCAACTTTCTAAAGCATTGTATGTGTCCGAGACAGAATATCCAGATCATAAGTATCGAACACAGAGTTTGCAATTTTAATTGTTTGGGAAGCAGACTGTCTTGGCTTTCCAAAACTGTTTTAAGTTGAGAAAATGGACTTATATTGCCTGAGTTATAAGACAGAATCTAACAATTTGTTACCTATCTTTTAACACTTTTTGCAAGAAAGCACCACTTAGTTTACTCTTGAAAGCCTGTTTGTTAGACATAATGGCCAGATTCCACATAGTAGAACACAGCGGGATGACAAAAACTTTATTTTGGCTGCCAATATTAACCCCCTAGCATCCCAACTAGTCCCCCCGCCCCCACCTTTAGGATTGTAGCTCTAACTATTAGCTTGGATTTGCGTTGACTTTCGAGTCTCAGAGCATAACGGTTCAGGAGATTTTTGCATATTCTGTCCAACGGCGAGCATAAAGCCTGTTTGCCTCATTCTGAGAATCTCTTTAGAGGCTCATATTTTCCAAAGTAAGGGTGCTACAGTTATCAAAATAGGTTCAAAAGAAGCGGAATTTAGTTTTGCCCATTCTGTGAACTTCCCATGTCCACACTGTAAATAGTTTTCCTGTAATGGCTGTCAGAGTGGTGACAGGTAGATAAAAATCCCAAATTTCATGAAAGAATTGTCATGGTTTCCATGGCAACCGGTCACATGATTTTCAAAATATGACAGTGAAAACAACACAATTATTTAGCCTTTTATTTTAGCTTTAACCTCATATTTGGATCACTATTGTAGGTTCAGGGGTTGCGAAATTATCAATGACTCTTCAAAACATACAGGGGAAACTTTAAGTTTTGAGTCCCATATATGGTGGGAAGGTCTATAGTAATCTGTTTCCATTCTCTCTAACAAATTAATTAAGGTAATAGATTAATTTTGTATTTGACCGAAATTCTTAGTCCCCTCTCCTCAAAAGCTATAGATATGAATATGGTTTGGCAGGGGTTTGAGCTCAGGTTCCCTGGACTACGAGTCCACTATGCTAACCACTGCCCTATAGTAGACAGAAGACCTAAAAGAGTGTCCAGGTACAAGCTATGCACACTACTTGCACCCTGCTTGTACCCTAATCTCGTCCACGAGATTTGGCTGAGCTGGTTGCTGGAGGTTAGAGGATATACACTGGTACCAATAAACATGGCGCTGTACACAGGTCATCTTGCTAATGCGGAATAGTGATGACCACTACTACCACTAGGTGGTGTGGCTCTATAGTGGCGACCACTACTACCACTAGGTGGTGTGGCTCTATAGTGGTGACCACTACTACCACTAGGTGGTGTGGCTCTATAGTGGCGACCACTACTACCACTAGGTGGTGTGGCTCTATATTGGTGACCACTACTACCACTAGGTGGTGTGGCTCTATAGTGATGACCACTACTACCACTACTAGGTGGTATGGCTCTATAATGTACTTTGTACTGAACCATTTCCTGTAGAATTAGTACCATAGGTACTCTGTGTACCACTGCTATTCCCCGATATGGGTGCCATGCCTCCATCTGCACTTGTATAGGAGCATTCTGGTGCCTGTCTTAAAGTGATTCCATGTCCCCCTGAGTGCTGCTCTGCTGTTATAGTTATTGTGTATGAATCATCTCTACCATACAAGGGAAGGGTGCTCCTGTCTGTGCTATAGTGATGACCACTACTACCACTAGGTGGTGTTGCTCTATAGTGATGACCACTACTACTACTAGGTGTTATGGCTCTACTCCTTCTGCTAGATTGTCTAACCGATGTGCTAGGATATGAGGCACCATGTCTTGTACCGGATTCAGTATAATCAAAGTTGGGTAATCCGGCTCCCCTCTTTACCATACCGATCCAGCAACGTACGGCGCAGTCAGATTGTCAGACGGGGAAGTAACTCAGTTGGAAGTGCAGCAGGTTACGTCAGCTGAGGGTCGTGGGTTCGAGTCCCGCTTTCTCCAGATGATTTTTCCGCGACCGTTACAATAATCAGGTAATAAAATCCTGTTTAGGTAGAAGATACAAGGCTGTTTCACTTCTGGTGTCTTCTGTAGGAACAACTCTGCAGCACCCTGAAGTATATCCCTGTAGCAGTCTGCTTGTAGATCCATACAAATTAAAGTCTGTCTTTCAAACTTTATTGAACTAGTCTTCCAGCATTCTGTTTATAGTCCCACACAAACTAAAGTCTGTCTTGTAGCCTTTGTAGAACTAGTCCCCTAGCAGTCTGCGTATAGTCCCTTTAAAAACCAAGGTCTATTGTCCAGCCTTTGAACTAATTAGTTCCTAAAATGTGTCGTCTCAAAATAATTATCTCATTTTAAATGATATGTAGCAAATTGAGGGTACCACCATAAAGCCAGTATTTCAGTAATCTGAGATGTAGTATAGTCCTGATAATAGGGTCCAGGGGTCTGTCGGTCGTAATATTTGGCACTTTATTTGAAGTGTTGTGGAGTATGGCTGGAGAGAAGTGACCAAAGTGCCTCTAGCCTCTAAAGATTTAAAAAAAAATAAAACCTTTGTACTTATTCATTAGCTTTGAACTTTTTAAAGTCATTTAGTTGGGCTTTTCTTTAGCAATGTAATTGTTGTAATTTGGGAGTGACATATAGAATAGTAATAAGTATTGAAAGGTGTGGCACCATGGTGTTTTAATAGTCTGAGTTCTATTCTGGTGATGCTCCTTAAATAGTGATGGTTTGCTCTGCCTGTAAGGTGTCGGTTGTCTCTGCATGATTCCCACAGCATTAGAAGCAGCAGTAGCGGTACACAGGATACAACATCACAAATATCAGTACTGTCACTCCAGCAAATATAAGACCATACATTCCTGCAAAAATGTAAAGATCAACATTTTGCAGTGCATATTCACCTTCGTACTAATGTCTAACCTCCACTGATGTAATTTAAGAGCAAATGATTTGTCTTTATACATTCTAGCTTAAAATCCACAAAGTCCAACCTGTGGAATTTAAGAATAGTAATCCAAAGCTATACTTGGTTTACAATGTAATGGACCTACTCAGTGATAAACCAATTTAATAAAGACCTATAACTTTAAGGGTTGCATGTCAGCATGCATTCATGTAGGGCCTCATTCATGCATCATGCTAATCCCACTGGCTTGATACAGTACTGAAGGTGTGTCATGATGAACACAGCATCAGTGTGCTTCATCAGCATTCTTTTGGGCATGATCTTGAAGTACAACTTCTCAGATAAGCCAACCTTATAGTAAAACTTCTCAGATAAGCCAACCTTTCTTTTGAAATTCTAGGCCCTATTCGGTTTCTAGTTTATTCTCAAATTAGTCAGCTTAGTCTTTTTTCATCCAGTAATTTGCAGTTTAAACCTCTTACAATGATGCAGAAGTTGGCCTATGAACCTTTTTTTCAAACTGTGGGTCAGCTTAAGTCAGAGAGGTGTTAAATTAGGAGTTCCTGGGTGACAAACATAAAGTAATATCTATTGTAAAGCTATCCAACTTACCTGAACCCAATCCAACAATTACAGACAACATACTGCCAGCAATGAGAAACAAACACAGGATCCGGCCACCTACAAAGGCAAAACTTCAATAATTTCCTAATTGTATTCCTCATATAGGCTGAAGCGAATAGTAGATAATTCCACAATTGTATGTGTACTAATATATCAAACTTAACAAAGAATTATTTTGACTAGTGGTCAATAACCTAGTGAATATAGAAATCATTCCTGTATTATCAAATCGTCTAAGGAATTTAAGAATATACTGAGAGTTTTTATAACACAGACTCCAGACCCGGTAAAGCAAAATTGAATTTTACCATCACAGACATTTACAATAGAAAAACAGAAAATGTGGAGTTGATATTATGGAGTGATCAACATTTGGATTAGAATTAATTTACATTCTTAATTTTCCAGCTTATGGTCCATTTATTTTTAAGGTATCATTTTCAAATTGATGTGTACAAAGTCAACAAAATTATAGGTCAGATTCTAGTTTAACAGCATCACCTATAGACGTGGAAACTTTCATTTCAAACCCCAAAAAAATCGGATCTACAATATCCAAAAGTACTTTTCAATAGCAGATACAAAGTGTTTTTTTGGTAAGGGCCTGTCATCAGTTAGACATTTTGTGTTTGAAGGAACAAAAATGTGTCTTTGCTGAGGCAGCATTGTAAGGAGCATTAAATCATTTAATGTTCTGAGACAATACTTATATTCACATAGTTATTGAAAGTCCTGACAGACTTACATTTGCCAAGATTCATCCAGTCCTTCCTGTGTGTCTGTGTCTCACTCCCAACATGAGGGGAGGCAGTGGGAGAAGCTTCGGCTACGACTTAGAACGTCAAGCAGGATTAGAACATTAGGGTTGTATTGATTTACTGAACTATAATAGTATCTAAACTGCTTATGATGCATTACATTATTTACATGATGCTTGACTGTGTGTTCTCATACGTTTGATAATAATTTGTGTCATGGGGGTCCTTGCCTGATAGGAGAGATATCACACAATCCAGACAGTGATAGCCAGAGCATGTCCATAATGGCTGTTGACATTGTGATGCATGTATGATAGCAAAGGGTATGGCAAAGGCAAGGCAGGCCAACATTACACATTATTTACAGTTCATGTATGAACAGATACAGGATATAAAGTATGACCTGGTTTCCTGCTCATACATTTTGTACATATTGCATTTTCAAGCAATCATATTTTATTCAATATGGACAAATGTATTTCAGAGATATTCATACAACATTGTTTGTTGTTCTGCTGTACGTTTCACTACACATTGATCCATTATCAAAAAAATCATCTTGAGTCTACTACTGATTCAAAAAATCCCAATTCAATACGTATACAGGATTTGTTTAAGTTTTGTATTTGCCCGACAGATCAACCTCGAAAGGGCCCGTATTCCGTTGAAACCCTTTATAAGGGTTGAAACGGAATGCGGGCCCTTGAGAGGTTGATCTGGAGGGCAAATACAAAACTTAAACTGATCCTGTATTTATTTTTAAATGTATTTGTCACATATTAAAGGAGAAAAAGACAATTTATTAACCTGCGTCGTCTCCCTCTCGTCCGACCGCCGCCATGATACCTTGCTCGATACACACTTCCGGTCTGTGCACCTGCGCCAAAAAATAGTGCCCCCCCTTTGATCGCCTACATAGTCTTAATTTGTACAAATTAGGCCTTATTTTGCATTTTATTGTATTAATTTGTCAAAAGTGAAAGACGATAAAAGTATGAATCGTCTTTTATCGCTGAAAAATACATCGTCACTCGAAAAATCTAGGTCGAGTTTAAGTTCAAGACCAGCTACCTCAACCGCTGGCAAGTTGAGGTGTCACGGTACTAATTGGCACAGTGATGTTCTAATATTTTCCTCTTTTTCACTATCAAGTGGCTCCAAATGTGGTTCAAAATTTGATGGCGTTCATAAATGACGCCTTAAACAAAAGCTGACGTCATTTCCCATCTTTTAAAAATGTCCGTCAATAGGGGAGTCAGATTAGATTTTGCGCTAGTTGCCATGGAAAAAGCATAGTCTGAATATGATCAATTTTTCAAGTGCCGCACCGACCTGTGACCTTGACTTTGACCTCAAAGCGTGACCCCTTGGTTACCATGGATACCAAAAACTTTTTAAAACTTTTTTTAAACCAAGCATTGCCCATCTTCTGGTATGCCTATTATTACTCCCAGTCAAAAATAAGGTCTCCTAGCACTGATTATATCCACTAGAATTCCGTTTTTAGTAGGGACTATTTGGCTGTCCTAGGTTTCATGGGCGGATTAGTACTGTGACACCTTAATTAATAGGTATGGGGGCTTTCCCAAAAAAGTTTCACTTTTGCCACAAAATAAAGATATTTCCTCCCCTAACATGAATTTGAAGTCATTTTATGAAAAATGTATCTATTTTTGACCACAGAGCCCTTTAAAGTATGTCTAAGGGGTGCCTTTAAGGCAATTTTTTGCAGTTTTTGATGTAAAAACAGCTACCTCTATTCTGTGACCTCTAGTGAAAAACTGAATCTGACTAAGATATATCGGACTACACTGACCAGATGCCCCAAAACACTGGCAACAATATTCTACATGTGGTTAAGGCCCCATCTCAATCCTGAGAGCACAAAAACAATCAATATGGGGCCAATGTCATGAGATTTAGGCCCAAATTTGCACTTTTTGGATGAAAATGAGGGATTTTCCGGTACATATGTCATAAGTTCACCTTGACAACCCTTAACAACACAATTAAAAATTCAACAAAATCTCTTGAATCATATTTCCAAGGGATATTCCCAACTTTTTTGAATCGGGCGAACATTATTCATGCTATTTATGACTATTTTTAGGGCCTCTGAAGTCAAAATTGTAAAAAATGCCTCGACATCAATTTCTGTGCCAAGCAGCCCCAACCTCACTCCGGGCCCAAATTGTCTCTTTTGGAAGTGAATGTTTAATGAAACAAATGATCTATGGTAAAATTAGTGGCATCAATACCCCTTCTATCCATATCAAGGCAAGAAATCCAGAGAAAAACAGCTAAATCCTTCATAAAACATCAAAAACGGGTCTAAAACCCACCCATTTGGCCTTATTAAGGTGTCACGGTACTAATTGGCACAGTGATGTTCTAATATTTTCCTCTTTTTCACTATCAAGTGGCTCCAAATGTGGTTCAAAATTTGATGGCGTTCATAAATGACGCCTTAAACAAAAGCTGACGTCATTTCCCATCTTTTAAAAATGTCCGTCAATAGGGGAGTCAGATTAGATTTTGCGCTAGTTGCCATGGAAAAAGCATAGTCTGAATATGATCAATTTTTCAAGTGCCGCACCGACCTGTGACCTTGACTTTGACCTCAAAGCGTGACCCCTTGGTTACCATGGATACCAAAAACTTTTTAAAACTTTTTTTAAACCAAGCATTGCCCATCTTCTGGTATGCCTATTATTACTCCCAGTCAAAAATAAGGTCTCCTAGCACTGATTATATCCACTAGAATTCCGTTTTTAGTAGGGACTATTTGGCTGTCCTAGGTTTCCTGGGCGGATTAGTACTGTGACACCTTGATCATGGAAATTTTTCTGATAGATTTTTTGGCCGATCCATCAAGTTAAGAAGCCTCAACCAAATGTTCTGGGGGGCTAGGGCCTAAATCAGCTATTGTACGTGTAAATATAAGATGTTTTGTAGTATTTAGGCTATGTTTCCATTAAAAATAATGTATTTTAACACCCAAACGAAGCCAATTAAAAAAAAGTATCATGACGACGAATTTGTAACGAAAACGTCGCGCATCGTCCGGGAATCGAACCCGGGCCGCGGCGGTAGAAGGCGAGACCGCTAACCACTCGGCCATCACGGCCAGACTAGCTTTGGAAGCCTCAGTTGGGGACTTTGAACCGCTGACCTTAGGTATCCTTACGCGCCACCGGAAGTGAAGTTTTCGCGAAATACGGAGGTTTGAGGAAATACGGGGGCTGGTTATTCAGCTTTTGCGAAATACGAGGCTCAGTGCTGAGGCCTACCCGACTTGATATTTCATCAAACCATTTAAAAATAAATGAATATATGTGAAGTAAAGCCTAAGTTACCTGTATTATCATTGCGGTGAGAGTTTTGTGAATTTCCGTTCCTTCTACCAAAAGGATGTGTCAGCTGTTTCCTCCTACTCAATGGTTGTATAGTTGCATCAGTATGACTAGGATTATCTTGTTCTGATGTTGACCCATCTGCTATGTTGTGTTGAGCTCTGGCTGATGACCTAATGAGATATCTACCCCATGCACGCCTGTTGGGAGACAGGAATGGATGCCGTGTATGCTGCAAGCTGCTGCCAGCTCCTCCTGTCTGGGTCTCCTGCACTGAGGGAGTCATCACTGTCATGTTTATGGTGCAGGGAGTGGTTGTTGTATTACTGACATGTGCATTATTCCGCTTCTCTCCACCAGATCTGGTATCTGATGTATACCAATTTGTACCATAATGGACCGCTGCATGTGAATCATTGCAATTAGCACAGTCAGCTTCTGGTACTGCGTCATCCTGTAAGGCATCATGCTCTATACTTCTATAAAGGGGTGGTAAGGTATCATTATGTACATGTCCTGCTGCAGCTGATTCATCACAATTAGCACGTCCACATAGTGCTTGTGCTACTGCTGCATCTGACAACTCTATACTTCTATACCTAGGTAGGCAGGGTAAGGAGGCTCTGAGGCTGTCATATGAGGGTGGAGGTACATCTGTATCTTCTGTTCCAAGATCCACACTTTCATATGGAGGTGGGGGAGATATTGTAGAATTTAAATTTCTTGGGTTCTGATAAAAATGTGGCAATGTTGAAGCATCTACTTGTTGGTTGTTAAGGTCACAGACAGGTACTGGCATGTCTGTATCAGCCATTTGTAGATTTACATCAGCACGAGACGGACCCTCATAAAATGGTGGCTGGCCTGTCATTTCCATATTGACACTGTCAGTGGGTAGAGGTGAGGAGAGTGTAGTATCAGTAGCTTGGTTGTGTTGTTGTAGACGCACTGGATCTAACAAGTTGTATTACCATACTATCATAATCCTATAGGAAAATAGAGATGATTCATAGGTGTGTACATATAACAACATTCAACAAGAATATGTATCACCTCAGTATGAAAATAAACCAATAAGAACAACAATTGTGATCCAATTAAATATGGGCATAGGCAAGTCTTTGATATTGACACTGCTATAGAGTTATGAAACAGTGAATAATCCTTTTGAAAATCTATTAAATATACAAATAACTAAGAGAGATTAAAAAAAGCTACAGAAACAGGTGCTAACACCCCTTCCTAAATACAGCCACAGACAGTGGTAGAGAAACAATGGTGAGGTAGAGTAAGTGTCACTTCCAGTTGGAAAGCTATCCATGGAGCATAGTTCAACCCACATTATGATCACATAAAATAGGCCTTATACTGACAAAGTTATGAGCCTTACAATGGTAAGGATGCAGTGTGTCCTTTATCCTAGTCCACTGGTGAGACCCCAGTCCATCTCTGGGCTTCTGTTGTAGAAATGGCCACAGATCATGCTGAGACTACTGCGGTAAATTGTACAAACAATAGAGTGTGTTTCTCAGATCTTGGCACAGGTTCTGGTACTAGCTGGTGCAGAGGTACAACAGGTGAAGGCACATCAACATGTTATTTATTCAGAGCAAGATTAGTGAGTTGAAGGTGGAACTCCCCACCTGTCTGTCTCTCTATCTCTGTGTGTGTGTGTGTGTGTGTGTGTGTGTGTGTGTGTGTGTGTCTCTCTCTCTCTCTCTCTCTCTCTCTCTCGCCCTTCTCCTATCTCTCTCTGTCCCTAGACAATAGAGCTGCTAATAAGGTCAAAGACAAACGATAGATCCTGCATGCACACACAAAACATAGGCATCAAAACAGGGGGACACACAGAGTATAGGCCTGCTAACAGGGGCACACACAGAGTATAGGCCTGCTAACAGGGGGACACACAGAGTGTAGGCCTGCTAACAGGGACACACAGAGTATAGGCCTGCTAACAGGGGCACACACAGAGTATAGGCCTGCTAACAGGGGTACACACAGAGTATAGGCCTGCTAACAGGGGCACACAGAGTATAGGCCTGCTAACAGACCCAATTCACACACAGAGTATGGGCCTGCTAACAGGGGTACACACAGAGTATAGGCCTGCTTACAGGGGCACACATAGAGTATAGGCCTGCTAACAGGGGCACACAGAGTATAGGCCTGCTAACAGGGGCACACACAGAGTATAGGCCTGCTAACAGGGGCACACACAGAGTATAGGCCTGCTAACAGGGGCACACACAGAGTATAGGCCTGCTAACAGGGGCACACACAGAGTATAGGCCTGCTAACAGGGGCACGCACAGAGTATAGACCTGGTCCCACCCATTGGGTCCAAAGGTGAGAACTGCTGCAGCAGTCACTGGTGTTTATATTAGGCACTCCATGTGACATGCATTTTTGATCAAACAATAAAATACTGTAAAAAATAAAGAAAGAAAAAGAATTGCCTCAGACATTACAGATTGTGCCCACACTACAGATGAGGAAAGAGGCAGTTTATAAATAGCACAGTGTGAGCAACCCATATTAGCTCTGTGAGTCACTGCCCCAGCTGCTGTATTGACCCGAAAATTAAGGCAAATAAAAGAACTCATAGAAGGCCCGGAGGAGGTCCTGTACCTCTGCTTATCCCTTAACCTGTACTAATACCATGCCATTAGGGAGTGGTCATTTTTTAACAACAGGGGGGGTCGGTGGATTTTCGCGCGAGCGGGTCGAAATCTTTTTGGTCCCCCCCGCGGAAGGGGTCACAAATTTTTCGGTCCCCCCCCCATGGCAGATTGAAAAGGAGCGCGGCCGACCCCTTTGAGCTATAGTCACGCGCGGGCTTTTTCACTAAAAAGGGGTGTAATTTTTTTGGTCCCCCCCTCAAGAGGGGTCCAAATTTTTTTGGTCCCCCCCCTTCAAGGGGTCCAAATTTTTTTGGTCCCCCCCCCAAATCCACCAACCCCCCCTGTTGTTAAAAAATGACCACTCCCTTAGCTGTCAGCACTGCATTGGAATCTGATTATTCCATGTCCATTTGGCTCAACTGGACAAAAGTGTGCATAAGCTTTACACGAGGGTGAGTAGCAATTCCGCCCCAACCTCCTGGTTAGTTAGGGTCCCAGAGCTGTAGGAGTGAATTGGATTCTTTGGATTCATTGGATTACAAATGTGCAGCAATACACTTCATAGAATCTGTACTAGTATAATTGTTGTGATGGCTACCATTACAATGTTGTGAAATCTATAAAGTATATTCAAAAAGATTCACTAATGTATCCTAGAGGACAAGATACCATTTATGTATAGTTTTCCCACTACTTACACTATAGTGTAAGGATTTAATAATATGACTTAATGTTGCTCCAATAATGTTGGTGTTTATCTGTGATATACCTCCAAAGTAATTATCATTTCTTCGTACACCAAGTCCTTAAAGGTTCTTGCTTCTTTTTTTTTTTGGTAAGTTCTGTTAAATAAGCGTTTCATATGATATTCAAACATTGGCTTCACTATCGACCATCACCACTGGGTACCAGGGAAGGGTCAGCTCTGCATGTGTGCAGAGCCACTAAGGCTGTGGCATGTTTACATTAGCATGACTCATGAGGTAATGGGCGCTTTGTGCAGCCATTTTGATTTCACAAATTGTTGAGAGAATAATAACAAACAATGAGTAACTGTATTATCCTGGGTTCTGTGTATCCAGATGCAGGATGAATAATCGGAAAGAAGTAATTAGTCAAGAACCGACCTATTACTTCCTTATAGAAAATTCACATATAACGCAAAGACCATTGCCTAAGGTTGTTTATTAAATAAACATATTATGGTAAATACTGTAAGCGTATATTATTTTGCGCTGTACATATTTTCATGAATTTCGTGTAGATGAAATCCAGAAAAATATGTACAAAATGTGCCTTTATCCAGTAAAGATATAGAACTATTATATTCAAAAATTCCCGAATTTAGATACACATATTATTTTACTTTTTAGCAAATTTGTGAAAATGTATACATCCGGAAATATCTATGTTCAATGTATAGAATACAGTCTTACCATAGTTGATGCCAGCTGAAGCCACATAAGTATTATATAAACCTAAATCCAAGGTCCACAGTAATTTATCTCATGGATCAAATGTACATTATGTCATTTAAGGAATGCTGTAAATGTTACCTATAGTTGTGCATTCAACTAATATGGTATTTTTAACACTCATCTATTATAAGTGCCCTCTCTCACACCAAGGGGCAGGTCCTACTCTGTCCTGCTTGAGTGGGTAAATTTAAATGCCTCACAGTTGCTGTTCAAAGTGAAAAGATCATTCACATTTTCCTTAGTATAATTTGGCAGTAAATGAAGGCCAAGAGGTCCCAATCGGTGTTCCTTGGATCCTGTAAAATAGAATTGTACATTAGCAGTCCTGAAAGGAGGCCGTGATTGACTGCACCAATGCCCCTCTCCTCCAAAAGCCTCACTCTTGGACAATGATGCTTTGCTGGGTACATCAGTTAGCAGGAAGATACCACTGGTTTGTCAGAAGTAGTTCCAGTATGATTTTGCACAAGTATATGTCCATATTGTCCCTAGACACTGGTGGTCTGCTCTGCCTGTAAGGTGTTGGTTGACTGTCCATAGTTCCCACAGTAGTAGAAGCAGCAGCGATGGTACGCAGGGTAGAAAAGCGCAAGGATCACAAATATGAATCCAAAACCGAATAGACGTTCATCAAGACCTGTAAACATACAGTAGAAGTGTAATTTTTTCTGTGTAAACCCACAGTTGTGCAACTTCATAGCCACCAGTCTTTAGCCATACAGTTTCAAAAAACACTGCATACCAGTGACTTTTGAACCTGTTTTACCCTGGCTCCCCTCTCAGCCATGAGTTGTGAGGTCATTTTTGAAAGTGACCCTGCATAGAAGATGCATTTTTATAAAGAATATTTCAGATATTTGCCCTTTTTTCTTAATTGTGAGACCATCATCAATGGAAGAGGAACCATATATAGACATGCAAAAGACATTGGGGCAATAGTTCTCTATTCTCAGAACAATGCATATGTGACTGCTGTGCCACTTTGGTACCTGTCCTAGTAGCAAGCCCGCACAGGGCCAATTTGGTTTTAGCTCGGATTGGCTGTTTGAAGTCGGGCAAAACTGAGCTGGGTTTCATGGCTGGGCTGGGCTGAAGTGTGGCCCCAATCGGGCTGCCCATTTTGGGCTCAGATCAGTTTCAAAGCGGGCTACCCGATTTGGGCTCAGATCAGTTTCAAAGCGGGCTGCCCGATTTGGGTTCATGTTGGCCAGATGACAGGAAACCCGTCCAAAACCCATTCTGGGCCCAATTCGGGCAGCCCACTTGGGGCCACACCAAAACCCAGTGCCCTAAACCAACGGGCGCCCGTCGGTTAGCCCACTCAGGGCCGATGAGGGCTGAGGTTGGGTTTGGACAGGGCAACTGGTCTAATAGTTCTGATGATTGACACCAGATGTCACTACTATACAATATCTAGAGTTTTCCAACAAAGCCAGATGAAATTGAGATTATATAATAATACAATAAAATGTTAAAGTGATGTAGAATAGGAAACAATAAATAGATGTTCTCACAGTTTGGAAATAAGATAGAATATATATTTGAATGATGAAAAGGAGGTTCTCTAAGCAGCTATCCAGTGTAAACACTATTTCTGTGGCATTACAATCTTAATATAAGACTCATGTGCCCCATGTAGGAATGAACTATGGCTTTGAAGGCCAATGTGCACCATAGACACTTGTCTATGCTGCATGTGGCTCAAACCTGATGATAAAAGGCCTGCTTGATACTTCCATTATTGGGTAGGAAGAGTATGATTATGCCTTGGGTTGATAAGCAGGACCTAGGATATCTGGTTCAACAAATACAAGAAATCATTGGAGAATGATTGAATAGATTCTAAAAACCCATAATTATCCATTCTTAGCCCGCTTTCAACCCGTCCAAAAACCGATCTAAGCCCGCTTTCAACCCGTCCAAAAAACGATCTGAACCCACTTTCAGCCTGTCCAAAAACCAATCTGAGCCCAAAGTGGGCTTCCCGTCCAAAACCCGATCTGCGCCCAACATGGGAAGCCAGCACGGGGCCAGACCAAAGCCCAGTGCCCTAAACCGACGGGAGCCCGTCGGCTAGCCCACTCCGGGCCAGACTTGCAAACACAGTCTGGCCCCGTCCGGGGCCACAGTGTGTTTGCTACTAGGGTGGTAGCTGAGAAAACTTGGAATTTAACCTATAGTTGTATGTGTATTCTTTACTTACATACTAGAAAGCCATTACATGGCTGGTGGTACTTAGCTAGGTCAACTGATAAGGAATGAAAGGAGGTGTGTGCAATGGGATTACCTAAGGTTTCACAGGACACCTTTGTCTCAAACTCCCAGCCCAATGCCATGCTATAGACTGTGAGACTTCTCTGATGTTAGTGGCAGTATTGTGGCACAAAATGTGTGTATTGGGCAATAAACACCCAACTACAGACAGATTTAATCCAGAACAAAGGAGGTAATTACGGCTTCTGTACATTAACACTGTTTTTTAAAGAGGTAATTAAAAAATGTGTATTGGACCAGATGGCTGCTTACTACCAGGCTATCTAACTTGTAGGATAGACTCTGGCTGAGGCATAATGTTAAATTTGTCATAGTTTCATAATCTGTGGCCGAAAGTGTTGCCAAAGGCCTTGGTAAAAATTTATAAAGAACTGGTTGTTGCCATGGTAAACTGAGGTGATGCTTGGAAGGGTCAAAGGTCAAAGTCAAAAGTCACTGGCCAACTGTAAATTGTCTCCAGTTTAGGTATGTCAGTTTCGAGGGCAACCAGCGCAAAAAACGAGAACACTTTTTTATGCATGATGCAAATTAAAAAATCAGATATGTCTTAAGCTTTCATTTAAGGGGTCATACAATAATGTCCACTTAAAAGAATGTAGCATTTTGCTAAGCTGAAACTGAAAAATAGGGTCAGAACTAGAAAATGTTCTATTTGTATCATGACACCCTAACAGGCAGGGTGGTAGAGTAGCATGTCTTCAGCATTCACATACTAGGAGGTGGGAGGAGGGCCATCATGATGCCCCAATACAGCACCAGTGAGCTCCTCACAGGACTGCAGTAGGTGCATTATGATGACAAATGGACACCTTGAGCTATAATGTTTTTGTTAACAGTTTAAACTTCTAGATGAAAGTATATTGAATAAGTTCATGGGTAACAAACAGGAAGTAATATATATATATATATATATATATATATATTTAATATATATATATATATTATATATATATATGTGTATATATATATACATATATTGTAAAGATGTCCAACTCACCTACTTTCAGTCCGACAACAGCTGATAATGTGCTACAAATTAAGAGAGACATGCACAGTATGCTCTCATCTGCAAACAGAAATTTTAACATATTCCCGATGAAGGCCGAACAAATATTACAAATAGCACAATGTTTTATGTAGTAGGCAACTGACAATTATATATATTGGTGATAATCTGAGGCTTGTTGATATATTGTTTTGGATATCTCAATAGATCTGTTTTAACAAATAAACAAAATGATACAAATGTTCTCCCCCAACCCTTGTTCAGCTTGCTCGTTCTAAACATATCATTCTCAAATTGTCATTCCTACAGATATGTAAGCGATGGTTAAATTCTAGTTGCACCATTACCTACAACATTAGAAATAGGGCAGGAGGCACCTATTCCATGCGAGAAAAGTTTTATCTAAAGTTTCACATCTGGTAGGGGGTAGGTTTAATAGTGTCCATGTAGAACCATACAGCATATATAAGCTGATCCTACAAACTGCACAACCTAAAGTCTGTGTCTCAACTCTCGGCAACATTAGCTCCATCCTCACTGAACCATCTTTCTATTCTCAGTTATTCTAGTGAAGACAATGGATGAGTAAAGGGCAGAGTACTTTAAGCCTGGTGGTGTACATCAAGGTGTGCATATAAAGGACAGACTTAGGGAGTGATCATTTTTTAAACAACAGGGGGGGTTGGTGGGTTTGGGGGGGGGGGCAAAAAAATTTGCGCATTACTATGCTTCAAAGGGCCCGCGTGCGAGCCGATTTTCGGCCGTAAGAGTGGGGGGGTAAAAAATGTTGACCCCTCAAACGGGGGGGTGTAAAAAACTTTGCGCGGAAACCCACCACCCCCCCCTGTTGTTAAAATATGATCACTCCCTTAGCTGGCAGAGTATGTCTAACTACTCATAGACATAGTATAAGAACACTGATAACTTAAGACTATGGAGTGCCCTTGGTTCCTAAAATCCACAATTGGACTTAAGTCTAATTAATTAGACATATTTGCTTATTAGTAGTTTTACTCATGTACTTTTCGAATTACTCATGTACAATTCGAATTAGACGTATGTACTATTCGATTTGCACTTATATTTACTTTTGCTCTGAGTAAGTGGGACACGCAGGGAACCGGCAGAGTCATCTACTAGTACAGACCTCCCATCTGGTGTCTAAAAACGAAACTCCATGAGGCTGGAGGCGCCCATTAGAATTAGACATATCATCAATTGGAAATTGACATATCCTTAATTTGAATTCTTATTATGTATCAATACGTAATGCCAATACGTATTTGACTTATGTACCTTTCAAATTACACATATGTACAATTCAATTTGCACTTATATACAATTAGAACTAGAAATGCTCTGCTGTTTTGTACATATGTGAAATTCTAATTTGCATTAGGTTAAATTGAATTCCCAATATGCTGTGGGGAATTGGACGTAACTGAAATTAAATTTGACATATGTACAATTAATTAGACACATGTTTAATTTTGAACTTTAAAGTGGGTATATTCGATTTTTCTTCAAATTCTAAATTGTACTTGAATGTAGTCCAAACACTGTAAAAGTATGATATTTAGATAATAGAGGCCAATTAAATGCCATTAATGCATGTTAATAGGTCACAAAGGCAGCAATGCTCCCTGCCCAAGGGCTTTTCTAATGTGTTTTCAATGGAGGAAATCAGAGGGAATCAGAGCGAACGGAACAGATAGAAAGACAAATATACTATTTGTGAAGATTCTGACACATTTTTTAGGGAAATTTATTCTTTTGTCCCACACATCGGATGTACTAACTTTAAATTAGGAACCAACGGCACCCCATACAGGACAAGGACCTGTCAGGCCTGTGTTATGTAGAAGCTGAGACTCTCCTTAGCAGCAACTGACATGAGTTTATACTATGGTAGAGTATGGGTACTTCATGTGAAGTGTTGGGCAGGAAGAGGAAGTTACAGAAACCCCATCAGTGTGATTGTGAGTGAGTTGGAACAAGTAAATCCTATTTGAGTTTTCATGTGATGTAAACCTTCTGTTGTTGCACCTCCCCTTTGTCGGCAGTGTTCAGCTATCCAGGACTTCAGTCTAAGGATGGTAAGATGTTGGTTGTTGGGTCGCTATACGCTCTGATTTACAGCTGAGGTCATTTCAAGGGCAGTGATGGTGATCAAATCTATGGATGACTGAAGGTAGAAAGCATGCCCCTACACTTTACCGAGGCAATGATTCTTTTGCATCCCACACTACATAGGCACAGTGTGAGATGGACAGGCCTTTAATATGCAGTATGTCTACCACAGCAGGATAGTGTGTTGCTTACTACCACTCCAGAACTTAGTCAGTACTGACTAACAAATCAGTCAATAGTACCTAACCTACTTGGTCATGTTCTAGCTCCCTATATGACCAACAGGTCAGGGTGGTCAGTACTGACCAATTCACCTTGGTCTTCTCCATTTTAATGAGTTTTAGGCCAAAACCTTTTGAGTAAGGCATTAGTCATATGTTGTTTTGCCTCATTCATTTTTGATTAGGACATGGTCATGTCTGACCAATTTCCCCATGACTAACGCAGGTTAGCCACTACAGACTTATCTTCAGAAAAAAAATCTAAAAGGAACCGCTATATTTAGGTGTTACTTCTTGTATGGCTGTGCACAGGAATTGGTGTACAGGTTTTGATTGGTCAACTCCTGAGAGCAAGTCAGTGAAACTAGTTTTTTATATGAGTTTGTCCAGACTCTACTATTATATTACTGATGTATTAGTGAATATACCCAATGCTAAACTGCAGCCATCTAGTGTCAAAGTCAAGAACCACATATTGCACAGCTCATGCCAGCCTAACCATAGGCTGTCCCCAAAAGATGACCATGAGAATCCTTAAACTTCTAAACTAAGATTCTCAGTTCCAATCATGGGCTTCCCCCCTTAACTAAGATTCTCAGTTCCCATCATGCACTGCCCTCCTTAAGATTTTCTGTTCCCATCATGCACTGGCCCCCTTAACTAAAATTCTCTCTTCCAATCATGCATCGCCCTCTTAACTAAAATTCTCTGTTCCCATCATGCACTGCCCTCCTTAAGGTTCTCTGTTCCCATCATGCATTGCCCTCCTTAATTAAGATTCTCTGTTCCCATTATGCAATGCCCCTCCTTAACTAAGATTATCTGTTCCTATTATGCACTGCCTTACTTTACTAAGATTATCTGCTGCAATCATGCACTGCCCTCCTTAAGGTTCTCCACTCACATCATGCACTGCCCTCCTTAAGATAATCTGTTCCCATCATGCACTGCCCTCCTTAAAGATCTCAGTTCCCATCATGCACTGCCCTCCATAACTAAGATTCTCTGTTCCCATCATGCACTACCCCCCTTAACTAAGATTTTCTGTTCCCATCATGCACTGCCCTCCTTAAGATTCTCTGTTCGAATCATGCACAGCCCCCCTTAACAAAGATTCTCTGTTCATATCATGCACTGCCCCCCCTAAACTAAGATTCTCTGTTCCCATCATGCACTGCCCCCCTTAACACAGATTCTCTGTTCCCATCATGCACTGCCCCCTTAACTAAGATTATCTGTTCCCATCATGCACTGCCCCCCTTAACTTAGATTCTCTGTTCCCATCATGCACTGCCCCCCTTAACTAAGATTATCTGTTCCCATCATGCACTACCCCCCTTAACTAAGATTCTCTGTTCCCATCATGCACTGCCCCCTTAACTAAGATTCTCTGTTCCCATCATGCACTGCCCTCCTTAACTAAGATGCTCTGTTCCCATCATGCACTGCACTCCTTAAGATTCCCTGTTCCCATCATGCACCGCGCTCCTTAAGATTTTCTGTTCCTATCATGCACTACCCATCTTAACTAAGATTATCTGTTCCTCTCATGCACTGCCCCCCTTAACTAAGATTCTCTGTTCCTATCATGCACTGTCCCCCTTAACTTAGATTCTCTGTTCCCAACATGCACTGCCCCCCTTAACTAAGATTCTCTGTTCCCTTCATGCACTGCCCTCTTTAACTAAGATTCTTAGTTCCCATCATGCACTGCCCCCCCTCAACTAAGCCTCTCAGTTCCCATCATGCTCTTCCCCCCCTTAACTAGGATTCTCTGTTCCTATCATGCACTGCACTCCTTAACTAAGATGCTCTGTTCCTATCATGCACTGCACTCCTTAAGATTCCCTGTTCCCATCATGCACTGCCCCCCTTAACTGTCATTCTCTCTTCCAATCATGCACAGCCCTCCTTAAGATTCTCTGTTCCCATCATGCACTGCCCTCCATAACTGAGATTCTCTGTTCCCGTCATGCACTGCCCTCCTTAACTAAAATTCTCTCTTCCAATCATACACAGCCCTCCTTAAGATTCTCTGTTCCCATCATGCACTGCCCCCCTTAACTAAGATTCTTTGATCCCATCACGCACTGCCCCCCTTCACCAAGATTCTCTGTTTCCGTCATGTACTCCCCCCCTCAACTAAGATTCTCTGTTCCCATCATGCATTGCCCCCCTTCACTTAGATTCTCTGTTTCTGTCATGTACTCCCCCCCTCAACTAAGATTCTCTGTTCCCATCATGCACTGCCCTCCTTAAAGTTCTTAGTTGCCATCATGCACTGCCCTCCATAACTAGGATTCTCTGTTTCCATCATGCACTACCCCCCTTAACTAAGATTCTCTGTTCCCATCATGCACTGCCCTCCTTAACTAAGATTATCTGTTCTCATCATGCAGTGCCCCCCTTCACATTAAGATTATCTGTTCCCATCATGCACTGCCCCCCTTAACTAAGATTATCTGTTCCCATCATGCACTGCCCCCCTTAACTAAGATTCTCTGTTCCAATCATGCACTGCCCCCTTAACTAAGATTATCTGTTCCCATCATGCACTGCCCCCCTTAACTTAGATTATCTGTTCCCATCATGCACTGCCCCCCTTAACTAAGATTCTCTGTTCCCATCATGCACTGCCCCCTTAACTAAGATTATCTGTTCCCATCATGCACTGCCCCCCTTAACTAAGATTATCTGTTCCCATCATGCACTGCCCCCCTTAACTAAGATTATCTGTTCCCATCATGCACTGCCCCACTTAACTAAGATTCTATGTTCCTATCATGCACTGTTATCCTTAACCAAGATTATCTGTTCCCATCATGCACTGCTCCCTTTGACTAATAGTCTCTGTTCCCATCATGCACTGTCACCCTTAACTAAGATTCTCTGTTCCTATCATCTACTGCCCTCCTTAACTAAGATTCTATGTTCCCATCATGCACTGCCCTCCTTGAGATTCTCTGTTCCCATCATGCACAGCCCCCCCTTAACCAAGATTCTCTGTTCCCATTATGCACTGCCCCCCCTCCTTAACTTAGATTCACCGTTTCCATCATGCACTGCCCCCCTTAACTAAGATTCTCTGTTCCCATCATGCACTACCCCCATTAAATAAGATTCTCTGTTCCCACTATGCAGTGCACCAATTATCTATGATTCTCTGTTACCGTCATGCACTACCCCCCTTAACTAAGATTCCATCTTCCGATCATGAACCGCCCTCCTTTACTAAGATCGCCTGTTCACATCATGCACTCTTCTCCTTAACTAAGATTATCTGTTCCCATCATGCACTGCCCTCCTTAAGATTCTCTGTTCCCATCATGCACTGCCCTCCTTAAGATTCTCTGTTCGAATCATGCACAGCCCCCCATAACAAAGATTCTCTGTTCATATCATGCACTGTCACCCTTAACTAAGATTCTCTGTTCCCATCATGCACTGCCCTTCTTAACTAAGATTCTCTGTTCCCATCATGCACTGCCCTCCTTAAGATTCTCTGTTCCCATCATGCACTGCCCTCCTTAAGATTCTCTGTTCGAATCATGCACAGCCCCCCATAACAAAGATTCTCTGTTCATATCATGCACTGTCACCCTTAACTAAGATTCTCTGTTCCCATCATGCACTGCCCTTCTTAACTAAGATTATCTGTTCCCATCATGCACTGCCCCCCTTCACATTTAGATTCTCTGTTCCCATCATGCACTGCCCCCCTTAACTAAGATTCTCTGTTCCCATCATGCACTGCCTTCCTTAACTAAGATTCTCTGTTCCCATCATGCACCGCGCTCCTTAAGATTCTCTGTTCCCATCATGCACTGCCCGCCATAACTGAGATTCTCTGTTCCCATGACGCACTGCCCTCCTTAAGATACTCTGTTCCCATTATGCAATGCCCCCCTTAACTAAGATTCTATGTTCCCATCATGCACTGTTATCCTTAACCAAGATAATCTGTTCCCTTTGACTAATAGTCTCTGTTCCCATCATGCACTGTCACCCTTAACTAAGATTCTCTGTTCCTATCATCTACTGCCCTCCTTAACTAAGATTCTATGTTCCCATCATGCACTGCCCTCCTTAAAGTAGAATCTCTGTTCCCATCATGCACTGCCCTCCTTGAGATTCTCTGTTCCCATCATGCACTGCCCACCCTTAACCAAGATTCTCTGTTCCCATTATGCACTGCCCCCCTCCTTAACTAAGATTCACCGTTTCCATCATGCACTGCCCCCCTTAACTAAGATTCTCTGTTCCCATTATGCACTGCCCCCTTAACCAAGATTCTCTGTTCCCATCATGCACTGCCCTCTTAACTAAGATTCTCTGTTCTCCTCATGCACTGCCCCCCTTAACTTAGATTCTCTGTTCCCATCATGCACTGCCCCCCTTTACTAAGATTCTCTGTTCCCTTCATGCACTGCCCTCTTTGACTAAGATTCTTAGTTCCCATCATGCACTGCCCCCCTCAACTAAGATTCTCAGTTCCCATCATGCTCTTCCCCCCCTTAACTAAGATTCTCTGTTCCTATCATGCACTGCACTCCTTAACTAAGATGCTCTGTTCCTATCATGCACTGCACTCCTTAAGATTCCCTGTTCCCATCATGCACTGCCCTCCTTAACTGTCATTCTCTCTTCCAATCATGCACAGCCCTCCTTAAGATTCTCTGTCATCATCATTCACTGCCCTCCATAACTAAGATTTTCTGTTCCCACCATGGACTGCCCCCCTTAACTAAGATTATCTGTTCCCATCATGCACTGCCCCCCTTAACTAAGATTATCTGTTCCCATCATGCACTGCCCCACTTAACTAAGATTCTATGTTCCTATCATGCACTGTTATCCTTAACCAAGATTATCTGTTCCCATCATGCACTGCTCCCTTTGACTAATAGTCTCTGTTCCCATCATGCACTGTCACCCTTAACTAAGATTCTCTGTTCCTATCATCTACTGCCCTCCTTAACTAAGATTCTATGTTCCCATCATGCACTGCCCTCCTTGAGATTCTCTGTTCCCATCATGCACTGCCCCCCCTTAACCAAGATTCTCTGTTCCCATTATGCACTGCCCCCCCTCCTTAACTTAGATTCACCGTTTCCATCATGCACTGCCCCCCTTAACTAAGATTCTCTGTTCCCATCATGCACTACCCCCATTAAATAAGATTCTCTGTTCCCATTATGCAGTGCACCAATTATCTATGATTCTCTGTTACCGTCATGCACTACCCCCCTTAACTAAGATTCCATCTTCCGATCATGCACCGCCCTCCTTTACTAAGATCGCCTGTTCACATCATGCACTCTTCTCCTTAACTAAGATTATCTGTTCCCATCATGCACTGCCCTCCTTAAGATTCTCTGTTCCCATCATGCACTGCCCTCCTTAAGATTCTTTGTTCGAATCATGCACAGCCCCCCATAACAAAGATTCTCTGTTCATATCATGCACTGCCCTCCTTAACTAAGATTATCTGTTCCCATCATGCACTGCCCCCCCTAAACTAAGATTCTCTGTTCCCATCATGCACTGCCCTTCTTAACTAAGATTATCTGTTCCCATCATGCACTGCCCCCCTTCACATTTAGATTATCTGTTCCCATCATGCACTGCCCCCCTTAACTAAGATTCTCTGTTCCCATCATGCACTGCCCTCCTTAACTAAGATGCTCTGTTCCCATCATGCACTGCACTCCTTAAGATTCCCTGTTCCCATCATGCACCGCGCTCCTAAAGATTTTCTGTTTCTATCATGCACTGCCCCTCTTAACTAAGATTCTCTGTTCCCATCATGAACTGCCCTCCTTAACTAAGATTCTCTGTTCCCATCATGCACTGCCCTCCTTAACTAAGATACTCTATTCCCATCATGCCCTGCCCCCCTTAACCAAGATTCTCTGTTCCCATCATGCACTGCCCCCTTATCTAAGATTCTCTGTTCCCAACATGCATCACCAGCCTCCTTAACTAAGATTCTCTGTTTCCATCATGCACTGCCCGCCATAACTGAGATTCTCTGTTCCCATGACGCACTGCCCTCCTTAAGATACTCTGTTCCCATTATGCAATGCCCCCCTTAACTAAGATTCTATGTTCCCATCATGCACTGTTATCCTTAACCAAGATAATCTGTTCCCATCATGCACGGCTCCCTTTGACTAATAGTCTCTGTTCCCATCATGCACTGTCACCCTTAACTAAGATTCTCTGTTCCTATCATCTACTGCCCTCCTTAACTAAGATTCTATGTTCCCATCATGCACTGCCCTCCTTAAAGTAGAATCTCTGTTCCCATCATGCACTGCCCTCCTTGAGATTCTCTGTTCCCATCATGCACTGCCCACCCTTAACCAAGATTCTCTATTCCCATTATGCACTGCCCCCCTCCTTAACTAAGATTCACCGTTTCCATCATGCACTGCCCCCCTTAACTAAGATTCTCTGTTCCCATTATGCACTGCCCCCTTAACCAAGATTCTCTGTTCCCATCATGCACTGCCCTCTTAACTAAGATTCTCTGTTCTCCTCATGCACTGCCCCTCTTAACTTAGATTCTCTGTTCCCATCATGCACTGCCCCCCTTTACTAAGATTCTCTGTTCCCTTCATGCACTGCCCTCTTTGACTAAGATTCTTAGTTCCCATCATGCACTGCCCCCCTCAACTAAGATTCTCAGTTCCCATCATGCTCTTCCCCCCCTTAACTAAGATTCTCTGTTCCCATCATGCACTGCCCCCCTTAACTAAGATTCTTTGATCCCATCATGCACTGCCCCCCTTCACCAAGATTCTCTGTTTCCGTCATGTACTCCCCCCTCTCAACTAAGATTCTCTGTTCCCATCATGCATTGCCCCCCTTCGCTAAGATTCTCTGTTTCTGTCATGTACTCCCCCCTCAACTAAGATTCTCTGTTCCCATCATGCACTGCCCTCCTTAAAGTTCTCAGTTGCCATCCTGCACTGCCCTCCGTAACTAAGATTCTCTGTTTCCATCATGCACTACCCCCCTTAACTAAGATTCTCTGTTCCCATCATGCACTGCCCTCCTTAACTAAGATTATCTGTTCTCACCATGCACTGCCCCCCTTCACATTTAGATTATCTGTTCCCATCATGCACTGCCCCCCTTAACTAAGATTATCTGTTCCCATCATGCACTACCCCCCTTAACTAAGATTCTCTGTTCCCATCATGCACTGCCCCCTTAACAAAGATTATCTGTTCCCATCATGCACTGCCCCCCTTAACCAAGATTCTCTGTTCCCATCATGTACTGCCCCCCTTAACTAAGATTCTCTGTTCCCATCATGAACTACCCCCTTTACTAAGATTATCTGTTCCCATCATGCACTGCCCCCCTTAACTAAGATTATCTGTTCCCATCATGCACTGCCCCCCTTAACTAAGATTATCTGTTCCCATCATGCACTGCCCCCCTTAACTAAGATTCTATGTTCCTATCATGCACTGTTATCCTTAACCAAGATTATCTGTTCCCATCATGCACTGCTCCCTTTGACTAATAGTCTCTGTTCCCATCATGCACTGTCACCCTTAACTAAGATTCTTTGTTCCTATCATCTACTGCCCTCCTTAACTAAGATTCTATGTTCCAATCATGCACTGCCCTCCTGAAAGTAGATTCTCTGTTCCCATCATGCACTGCCCTCCTTGAGATTCTCTGTTCCCATCATGCACTGCCCCCCCTTAACCAAGATTCTCTGTTCCCATTATGCACTGCCCCCCCTCCTTAACTAAGATTCACCGTTTCCATCATGCACTGCCCCCCTTAACTAAGATTCTCTGTTTACATCATGCACTGCCCCCCTTAACTAAGATTCTCTGCTCCCATCATGCACTGCCCCCCCTCCTTAACTAAGATTCTCTGTTCCTATCATGCACTGTTATCCATAACTAAGATTCTCTGTTCCCATCATGCACTGCCCTTCTTAAATAAGATTCTCTGTTCCTAACATGCATCGCCAGCCTCCTTAACTAAGATTTTCTGATCCCATCATGTACTGCCCTCCTTGAGATTCTCTGTTCCCATCATGCACTGCCCCCTTAACCAAGATTCTCTGTTCCCATCATGCACTGCCCTCCCCCTCCTTAACTAAGTTTCTACGTTCCCATCATGCACTGCCCTCCTTAACTAAGATTCTCTGTTCCCATCATGCACTGCCCCCTTAACTAAGATTCTCTGTTCCCATAATTCACTGCCCCCCTTAACTGAGATACTCTGTTCCCATCATGCACTGCCCCCTTAACTAAGATTCTCTGTTCCCATCATGCACTGCCCTCCTTAACCAAGATTCTCTGTTCCTATCATGCACTGCCCTCCTTAACTAAGATTCTCTGTTTCCATCATGCACTGCCCTCCTTAACTAAGTTTCTCTGTTCCCATCATGCACTGCCCTCCTTAAGATTCTCTGTTCCCATCATGCACTGCCCTCCTTAACTAAGATACTCTATTCCCATCATGCACTGCCCCCCTTAACCAAGATTCTCTGTTCCCATCATGCACTGCCCCCTTATCTAAGATTCTCTGTTCCCAACATGCATCGCCAGCCTCCTTAACTAAGATTCTCTGTTTCCATCATGCACTGCCCAACTTAACTGAGATTCTCTGTTCCCATGACGCACTGCCCTCCTTAAGATACTCTGCTCCCATTATGCAATGCCCCCCTTAACTAAGATTCTATGTTCCTATCATGCACTGTTATCCTTAAACAAGATTATCTGTTCCCATCATGCACTGCTCCCTTTGACTAATAGTCTCTGTTCCCATCATGGACTGTCACCCTTAACTAGGATTCTCTGTTCCTATCATCTACTGCCCTCCTTAACTAAGATTCTATGTTCCCATCATGCACTGCCCTCCTTAAAGTAGATTCTCTGTTCCAATCATGCACTGCCCTCCTTGAGATTCTCCGTTCCCATCATGCACTGCCCCCCCTTAACCAAGATTCTCTGTTCCCATCATGCACTGCCCTCCCCCTCCTTAACTAAGTTTCTACGTTCCAATCATGCACTGCCCTCCTTAACTAAGATTCTCTGTTCCCATCATGCACTGCCCCCTTAACTAAGATTCTCTGTTCCCATAATGCACTGCCCCCCTTAACTGAGATACTCTGTTCCCATCATGCACTGCCCCCTTAACTAAGATTCTCTGTTCCCATCATGCACTGCCCTCCTTAACCAAGATTCTCTGTTCCTATCATGCACTGCCCTCCTTAACTAATAGTCTCTGTTCCCATCATGCACTGTCACCCTTAACTAGGATTCTCTGTTCCCATCATGAACTACCCCATTACTAAGATTATCTGTTCCCATCATGCACTGCCCTCCTTGAGATTCTCTGTTCCCATCATGCACTGCCCCCCTTAACTAAGATTCTATGTTCCTATCATGCACTGTTATCCTTAACTAAGATTATCTGTTCCCATCATGCACTGCTCCCTTTGACTAATAGTCTCTGTCCTAAACTAAGATTCACCGTTTCCATCATGCACTGCCCCCCTTAACTAAGATTTTCTGTTTACATCATGCACTGCCCCCCTTAACTAAGATTCTCTGCTCCCATCATGCACTGCCCCCTTAACTAAGATTCTCTGTTCCTATCATGCACTGTTATCCATAACTAAGATTCTCTGTTCCCATCATGCACTGCCCTTCTTAACTAAGATTTTCTGTTCCTAACATGCACTGTTATCCATAACTAAGATTCTCTGTTCCCATCATGCACTGCCCTTCTTAACTAAGATTTTCTGTTCCTAACATGCATCGCCAGCCTCCTTAACTAAGATTCTCTGATCCCATCATGTACTGCCCTCCTTGAGATTCTCTGTTCCCATCATGCACTGCCCCCTTAACCAAGATTCTCTGTTCCCATCATGCACTGCCCTCCCCCTCCTGAACTAAGTTTCTACGTTCCCATCATGCACTGCCCTACTTAACTAAGATTCTCTGTTCCCATCATGCACTGCCCCCTTAACTAAGATTCTCTGTTCCCATAATGCACTGCGCCCCTCAACTGAGATACTCTGTTCCCATCATGCACTGCCCCCTTAACTAAGATCCTCTGTTCCCATCATGCACTGCCCTCCTTAACCAAGATTCTCTGTTCCTATCATGCACTGCCCTCCTTAACTAAGATTCTCTGTTCCCATCATGCACTGCCCTCCTTAACTTAGATTCTCTGTTCCCATCATGCTCTGCCCTCCTTAAGATTCTCTGTTCCCATCATGCACTACCCTCCTTAACTAAGATACTCTATTCCCATCATGCACTGCCCCCCTTAACCAAGATTCTCTGTTCCCATCATGCACTGCCCCCTTATCTAAGATTCTCTGTTCCCAACATGCATCACCAGCCTCCTTAACTAAGACTCTCTGTTTCCATCATGCACTGCCCGCCTTAACTGAGATTCTCTGTTCCCATGACGCACTGCCCTCCTTAAGATACTCTGTTCCCATTATGCAATGCCCCCCTTAACTAAGATTCTATGTTCCTATCATGCACTGTTATCCTTAACAAAGATTATCTGTTCCCATCATGCACTGCTCCCTTTGACTAATAGTCTCTGTTCCCATCATGCACTGTCACCCTTAACTAGGATTCTCTGTTCCTATCATCTACTGCCCTCCTTAACTAAGATTCTATGTTCCCATCATGCACTGCCCTCCTTAAAGTAAATTCTCTGTTCCCATCATGCACTGCCCTCCTTGAGATTCTCTGTTCCCATCATGCACTGCCCCCCCTTAACCAAGATTCTCTGTTCCCATTATGCACTGCCCCCCCTCCTTAACTAAGATTCACCGTTTCCATCATGCACTGCCCCCCTTAACTCAGATTCTCTGTTAACATCATGCACTGCCCCCCTTAACTAAGATTCTCTGCTCCCATCATGCACTCCCCCCCCTCCTTAACTAAGATTCTCTGTTCCTATCATGCACTGTTATCCATAACTAAGATTCTCTGTTCCCATCATGCACTGCCCTTCTTAACTAAGATTTTCTGTTCCTAACATGCATCGCCAGCCTCCTTAACTAAGATTCTCTGATCCCATCATGTACTGCCCTCCTTGAGATTCTCTGTTCCCATCATGCACTGCCCCCTTAACCAAGATTCTCTGTTCCCATCATGCACTGCCCTCCCCCTCCTTAACTAAGTTTCTACGTTCCTATCATGCACTGCCCTCCTTAACTAAGATTCTCTGTTCCCATCATGCACTGCCCCCTTAACTAAGATTCTCTCTTACCATAATGCACTGCCCCCCTTAACTGAGATTCTCTGTCCCATCATGCACTGTCCTCCTTAACTAAGATTCTCTATTCCCATCATGCACTGCCCCCCTTAACCAAGATTCTCTGTTCTCATCATGCACTGCCCCCTTAACTAAGATTCTCTGTTCCCATCATGCACTGCCCTCCTTAACCAAGATTCTCTGTTCCTATCATGCACTGCCCTCCTTAACTAAGATCCCTGTTCCCATCATGCACTGCCCTCCTTAAGATACTCTGTTCCCATCATGCACTGCCCTCCTTAACTAAGATTCTACGTTCCAATCATGCACTGTTATCTTTAACCAAGATTATCTGTTCTCATCATGCACTGCTCCCTTTGACTAATAGTCTCTGTTCCCATCATGCACTGTCACCCTTAACTAAGATTCTCTGTTCCTATCATCTACTGCCCTCCTTAACTAAGATTCTATGTTCCCATCATGCACTGCCCTCCTTAAAGTAGATTCTCTGTTCCCATCATGCACTGCCCTCCTTGAGATTCTCTGTTCCCATCCTGCACTGCCCTCCTTAACTAGGATTCTCTGTTCCCATTATGCACTGCCCCCCCTCCTTAACTAAGATTCACCGTTTCCATCATGCACTGCCCCCCTTAACTAAGATTCTCTGTTTACATCATGCACTGCCCCCCTTAACTAAGATTCTCTGCTCCCATCATGCACTGCCCCCCCCCCCTCCTTAACTAAGATTCTCTGTTCCTATCATGCACTGTTATCCATAACTAAGATTCTCTGTTCCCATCATGCACTGCCCCCTTAACTAAGATTCTCTGTTCCCATCATGCACTGCCCTTCTTAACTAAGATTCTCTGTTCCTAACATGCATCGCCAGCCTCCTTGACTAAGATTCTCTGATCCCATCATGTACTGCCCTCCTTGAGATTCTCTGTTCCCATCATGCACTGCCCCCTTAACTAAGATTCTCTGTTCCCATCATGCACTACCCTCCGTAACTAAGATTCTCTGTTCCCATCATGCACTGCCCTCCTTAACTAAGATTCTCTGTTCCCATCATAGACTCCCTCCCTGTGTTCTACATAATGACTCCACCTCCTGCTATCTCCTCCTTACCCGACAGGAGGTGCGGCTACCAGGGGGTGCAGCAGACTAAGGGGGCAGCACGCTATACCTTGTCTTGAGGAACTTGGCAAGGCCGACAAAGGGCCTGACTAATGGGTTTTCTGTGGGAGTCTTATAGCTGTGATGACACTGAGGCCTCAAATAAACCAGCCCTCTCACTTCATGAGCTCCTTCCTTTAGTGTATTGAAGTATTGATATAAGGGGTGCAGCAGACCAGCCTGTGCTGTCCTAAACCGGATCCAGGAACCAGCAGCTGCCCCCTTGGTGATGCAACTAGAAACTAGAAAGGCTCGGAAGGTGGTGAGGTGTTATCTGTAGCAGCATCTTACTGTATGTAGTCAACACCCCCTCAATGGTACATAGGGGGGGGGGGCACACAGACACCCTATGTACCAATAACACCCAGCCCCCTCTCCCCTTCCCCTACACCACATGCCTTCCCCCTCCCTACCCTGTGGGCGAGTGCTGGCTGTGTGTGGGAGGGGGAGGGGGGCTGCCTGTAAGGTCCATACTGCCTGAACTGTTGTAATAACCTCACTTTACCATTTAAGGGCTGCATAGGGCTTTAACCTTCTAAGGATGCTAAACGATGAGTAACTCGCTGGTGCTGCTTTGGTGCATCATGCCGACCCTCTGAGGGTGCATCAATCTCATATGGTCAGCATGTTGCTTGAATGCAGCACTCGTAAGTTACTCGCCAGGGCTGCATACATGCATCATGACGACCATGACGTCCTATTACTGGTGTTTGAATGTAGCACGGGAGAGGCACTCACCAGGGCTGCATGGTGTATGATAAGTTAGGGCTGGCCTGAAAGGGTTAACAGGTGGCGATGTGCCGGCAGGCGCTCAGCAGGAGGCCAGCCACATGGCTAATGGACACATGACTCTGAACAGTCCACACTTGGTCGTTTTCTGGTGCGTTTCCTAGAGACACTGTCCTGTTTCCATGGGGAGTTTCCCTGAATATGGCCCTGCCTGTATCTACTGCACAACCTGCACAGGGGTCACCTGACTCACTGGCCAGCTCCACAGCCTCCCACATCCTTATATGGGACGGGGTCTGCCCAGGCACCTTGTATAACTGTGCCCTTGGTGCATACACAGCTTTTATATATGGGAGGCGTGTACTACAGGGGTATCTAGGGTACTAGTTCATAGACCAAGGACCATATTTACCACCGATCATACTCAGATTTGACTCTTCAAGGTTTGTAAGTACACAGGGACAAAAATATCCTTGGTGAGTAACTCGCCAGGGCTGCGTTCATGCATCATGATAACAAAGAGACATAATACTTTAAAGCACTATGTGGCCCTTGAATGTCCCAGGGTGTGGGGGCTTAGCCCCACACTTAGCGTCTGCCCAAACACCATCAGTGTTTCCAAATTGTGGAGAAGGGGGTATTTTTTCCCCAAAATTCAAGGAGCGGTGTTTTCCAGAAAAAGGGGTATTTTTTTTAAAAGGACTCCATGAAAATCAAAAAAGGGGTCCTCATTTTTTCTCTCAACACTAAACTCATTCATGGGTCCAGGGGAGACGCTAAACTTATATCTTTTTAAGTTTATGCCCTGTGACATCATAACCCCCGGTTAGCTGCTCCACCTACTGACCAAGGGTCTCAACTTATCACTAGCGGCGCTGCTATCAAAGGGTAGGTGCCCTATAGTCTCCCTGGGCAGATACGAACATGGTCTGTGTAAACCCCAGCCCTCCCAAGTCCCTGTGTGTCCGACTGCTCCCCCCCACTCCCCTCTTGCCAGAGGCAGGGAAAATGATTCTGACATAGTATTTGCTCTATTTTAACCCACAAGATGGATGAGATGGCACCAAACATATTATCATTTAACCAGGTAGTCTGAACTCATATACAGGGGAGGAGGCAAGTTTTGTCAATGTAATATTGTGATCAATCAATAAATTCTCATCAGTAGAACCAAAGATATCAATTTTAGCAAAGGTTTGGATATTTTCTGTGAGTGTAGGACCCCGGAGGGAGGAGAGGGAGGGGAGTCAGGGGAATCAGGGCTCGTCCAGTCCGCCTCTGGTGCCGCAGACGCCGTGGGTGAGATGGGAGTGAGGGACACGTCCACCCCCTGCATCATTGCACCGTGGATGGAGTTGGGAGCAGGGTAGGTGTGTGTGTGTGGAGGGCGGGGGGGTTCTGGGAGGGACGCGTCCACATCCTTACCATACACCCTGCATCGTCACTCCACCATTCTCATTTATTGCCATGGAGACCATGGAGACCCGCTGACACTTATCCTCTGCACCCAACTACTAAAAAGGTCAACAAGACCCAACCAGAGGGACTTCATACTGCTGAAGCGGCTGGCACAACGACTCTCCAAGAAAATAAATGTTAGCCTCAATGAGACTAATCGTGAGGAGGTTATCGCTAATCTAAACAAGTCCAAAAAGGGCCGTCATCAACCGTCTATCGAAAGGCAGCAAATGTGACAACCAGATACATCTGAAGGATGATAACATAGGTGACGCGTCTGACTACATAAACAGCTTCTACTGCATTGTGGGAGAAACCCTTGCCAGAGCATTCACTGACAATGACCCACATGGAGATGACGCTGATAATGAAAACAACAACAATGACATACATGACGGTGACCTACTGACTATAGCACCTGTTTGTACATTGGTACCTTCATAGGAGGAGGGGTCCTTGGGATAGGGGGGGAGGTGGTATCTGGGGGAGAGATCTTTCTAGGTGAGAAGTTACAGCAGTCAAACGTTGCCTTTGTTTGTATTGAATTACAGGCCTATCTTTTGTTTGTTTGTGTAGTTTAACGTCCCACTGACTATGCAGGTGAGACTTACTCAAGTTTCATTTTTTCACAAGTTAAAAGGTAGGCCGAAGGCCTACCTTGGATGATCATATCTAGGATGATTGAATCTATGAGATGAGCCAAATCCAGCTCCTACACATTTACCGAAGCAAGGGTTCTTTAACCTCCGACACCACATAGACATGGTGAGAGAGGGACAGGCCTTTGTTATGCTGTAAGTCTACCACAGCATGGCAAAGCGCAGCCATAGGTGAAGTTGGGAAGCAGTGAAAACTCCATGCTCATACAGGCCTATCTACCTAGTTGTTCCCCCAGGAGTTGTTCTACCGACCTATAAAACCCTGTCTTTTATTCCATGCTATTCGGCTATTAATCTCTCCTGACCCCATCCCACTGTAGGGTCAGCACCCAGGTTCAGCATAATGTATGCATGCAGCACTGGTTAGACCTAGACAATGGCATATGCATGCAGGGGCAGTACATTATATCAGGACGGGCCCATTTTCGGACGCCTACAGTTTAGCAGTATTAACACATATCACCTCCGGTCGCCGTGTGGTGGCGCTACTACATGCAGTTGAGGTGCATTCTTACATACAGATACACTAGATAAAGTGAGGATCCCAAGGCAAAATGTAATATTGGATATTGATCAAAATTGTAGAGAGAAATATGTAATAAATTCTATTCTAAATCATGACGATTAAGGGAACCGATTATTATACAACATTTTACCATCATACCCTTTCATTTAATGGTAGAATAATAATGTAATAAGTATCTATAATCGAATGTACCTTGCACAAATATGCAACTGTATTGTTTATTCCAGTTGAGGGAATCTATTAGGTGGTTACACGTTGGATGTTACATAGTTTCTCACTTAAAAATAATCTCACTCCAGCTTTCTAAACTTTCCCATGTCGTTGTATCACTGAGGATATCATGTTGCATGATGGTTTGAAGAAAAGGGTGTTCTAATTTTGAGAGTAACTCGCCTGTGCCACATTCAAAATGTTGTGGACTAGATGTTGCCTTTTAATCCTTTAAGTAACCTGTTACACCCATATAGCCGTGAGTCAGGAGACAGCATGGTCACCTCCTCATACTAACCTGTTATTGGGGGTCTGGTTGGGGGGGGGGGGGTCCCCATTTCCCCATGTCGATTTTAAGAAATTACCATGTCACCCTGTTGATTTTAAGAAATGGCCATGTGCCATGTCACTAACTCTGATTTTTCTCATGTTGCATGTCACTATGCCCAAAAACAGCCATGTCGCCATGTCGAATTTAGTGGTCCACACCCATGTTATACCCCTATAGCTCCGAGTCAGGGGACAGCATGGCCACTTCCTCCTAGTAACCTGATATACCCCTATAGCCCCCAGTCAGGGGTAGCATGGCCACCAGCTCATAGTAACCTGTTACATCCCTATACCCCCCCCCCTAGTCAGACCGGCAGAGGACCGCATGACCACCTCGTCATGGTAAGCTGTTACACCCCTATAACCCCTCTAATCCTCTCCATCACGTGACATGACAACCAATAAACCTAACCCAGCGCTGGTCTCTATATCGTAATACTGAGGGTGACACATGTGTTTATTGTCTGTCATTAGTGCCTCCCGCCCTCACCACAGGGGGCATTCCTGTCTCTGACCATCCCCTCCAACCCACTCCCAGTACATTGTAGCCTGGATACAGCCCCAGGATATACCTACAACATTAGTTGCTCACTGATATCCGCACATTGGGACACAATTATGTCAAAATTACATTTCTAAACTACAACAATCAAAAAAACTTGTCTCATGTGACAATATGTTTGTGTTTGTGTTTGTTGGGGAAATGGAGTGTTTTTTTGGCCGGAAAATCCGTGGAATAGGAGGTCTTTTTTAGGATGAAGAATGCAGGTGACGCCCCCCTTTGGGTATTGTGTGCAGCGACCACTCCAACTTCAGAAAAAAACTTGTCCTATACAAATAGGTTTAAAAAGCGTTTTCTCTTTATTCTCATGTATTAAAACCTCACCTACAAGCCGAGCCTCCAAATAAAGAAAAAAAAATTGGCTTATAGGAGATAAAAACAGCAAATAAAATAGGCGGGGTTTTATGGCTGTAGCTATGGACCGGGTGCAGGCCTCCCATCCTCAATGTACACGGGGCAGATTTAGGGGTGTACCATGTGGCGACAGATGGCGATGACAACAACTGGGACCAATTAAGGGTGGGGGCACTTTCTATATAAAGCGTGCAGGGTATCTACACAATTGTTCCATATACTGACCCTTCCACCTGCGGCTGTCCGCCGCTGACCTAACAAGGAGGGGGGGCCCGAAATGTGCCCCCACCCCTGATGGTCAAGTGCGTCTGGTTGCCATGGCAACCAAATAGCTCTTTCCATCCCTCCCATGCAAAAATTCGGTCCTTATCTTATACTGGGAAGGACTGGCAGGCAGCACCCATAACCCTTTAAGGGCTGCAGAGTGTTTTAATGTGTAATGATGTATACATGGTGTGTGATGGGTGCAGCTCCATAGTGGGCTTTGAGCATCATGCTGACCTACAAATCAGAAGGGATACATTCACAAAGAATGGTGTTACTCACCGGGCTGCACTCACCCCCCAAACACACCTACCACCCCCACAGCACAACCATCACCCCCACAACACACCCATCACCCCGGCAGCACAACCACCACCCCCACAACACAGCCACCAAAATCTCAACACACTCACAATCCCCACAACACAGCCACCCCCCATAACACCCAAACCATCCCCATTACACCCCCACCCCCATAACACCCAAACCACCCCCATTACACACCCACCACCCCCACAACACACCCAACGACCCCACAACACACCCACCATCCCGACAACACACCATCCCCACAACACAGCCAACCCCCCCATAACACCCCCACCATCCCCACAACACACCCACCACCCCTACAACACACCCACCACCCCAAAACATACCCACCGCCCCCACAACACACCCACCACCCCACAACACACCCCACCCCCCCACAACACATCCACCACCCCCACAACACACCCAACACCCCCACAACACACCCACCACCACACAACACATCCACCAACCCCACAACACCCAAACCACCCCCACAACACCCAAACCACCCCCACAACACACCCACCACCCCACAACACCCCCACCACCCCCACAACACCCCCCCCCCCCCACAAGACACCCACCATCCCCACAACACACCCACCCCCATAACTAGGGACTCAAGAATCCGCTAGGTGTGCCCTTGTGCACAGTGCACACAGCAATAGAGTATTTTGGTGCAGCTGTGCCTCACAGACACTGTTATAAAACTCCCCTCTTAGGGAGTGACATTTCATCTGTTACTTTTAGGTAATCACACAGAAATATACTCAAGAGAAAGGCCTATCCAGCCATCCCTATGATAAGTGACTGCAGCTAAGAGAAGCTACCAAATATTTTGGAGATAAAATAGATTATATCAAAACCCTTTGAATTTATAAATGCTTTCCGTTGCTTTTCGGTTTGTGATCTCATCCAATATGTTTTTATATCATGTTAAAAAATGGAAGCAATCAGAGGATCCTCTCACCTCTTCCTAGACCATAACATCATAATACTTATGATTGGGTAATTAAGACAATTGGTTTACTCTAAACTAGTATAATGGGTGATCATGTTAAGAGGGCCTGTCAATCATGGCCTAGCCTGGCCAGTACCTCAAATGCCCTCCACACCCCTTATATAACTACCTCCAACATACCCCACTCACCTGGCAGACCCTATCACCCTCCCCCACACAGGCTCACTGGGACTCTAAAGCTGGATAGCAATTATATAGGAAATGTACTAGAGGAACTGGGTGGATTTTATTTACACCTATTTGAAGATTGTCTGAGTTCTATGATAGATAGAAAGAAAATTCCAAAAGATTTAGTTTACATCTCTAACATTCTATATCATAAAACAAATAGAATTGATCATTTAATATCTCTCTTTTTTTCTGGAGTCCCTACCATAACACCCAAACCACCCCCATTACACATCCATCCCCCCACAACACACCCAAACCACCCCCACTACACCCCCACTATTCGAACTGAGGAGACTACTGATACCTGTGTAAATTTGTAGAATGTTCTGTTCAGTTTGATTAACAATTAAATTGAAATTGAGCCTAGAAGCTGGTGGCACAGCCTGGTGAGAAAGGCTGTCTATGTGTAAACTTGTGTAGACTATGATACAATGTGTTTGAATGTTGTTCACTGTGTCTGTTGTTCACTATGCAAAATATCACTATGCAAACACCCTCATATGAGATTCACGGTTCCTATGATACAATGTTTGAGGATGTCTTTTCCTCGTGACTAAGGTTCACTTTTTCTATCATTCACTGTTAGAATGTATTTTCTCCTTAGCTATGATTCACTTTTTCTATCTTTCACTATGTTAGATTGTTTTTTCTCCTTAACTAAGATTCACCGTTTCTATCATTAACTGGGTCAGAAAGTCTTCTTTCCTCAACTAAGATTCACCGTTTATATCATAAACTGGGTTAGAAAGTATATTCTCCTTAACTAAGATTCACCGTTTCTATCATTAACTGGGTCACAAAGTCTTTTCTCCTTAACTAAGATTCACCGTTTCTTTTTTATCATTAACTGGGTTAGAAAGTCATTTCTCCTTAACTAAGATTCACTGTTTATATCATTCACTGTGCTAGAAAGTCTTTTCTCCTTAACTAAGATTCACCGTTTATATCATTAACTGGGTTAGAAAGTCTTTTCTCCTTAACTCACTGTGCTAGAAAGTCTTTTCTCCTTAACTAAGATTCACCGTTTATATTAATAACTGGGTTATACTGACTTTTGTCCTTACCCAGATGCACTGTTCCTATAGTTCACTGTGTTAAATGCTTTTCCTGCTTAACTAAGATCCACTGTTTCTACGATTCACTGTATGTTAAATGTATTAGAATGACCTTCCTCCTTAGCTAAGATTCAAAGTTTGTATCGTTCACTATGTAAAATTTCCAAAATCCTTGCCTGAGATTCACTGTTCCCATCACACAATGGGTGAGGATGTCTTTTCTCTTTAACTAAGATTCACTGTTTCTATCAGATACTGTGTTGAATTATTTTCCCCCCAAACTACTAGTCACTGTTCCTATCATACAATGTGTTAGAATGTCTGAAATCTTTAACTATGATTCACTGTTTCTATTATTCACTTTGTTAAATGCTTTTCTGGATTTTCCCCTTTAACTAAGACTCATTGTGTTAGAATATCTGAAATCCTTAACTTAATCCTTGCTCTTCCTATCATTCACTGTGCTAGAATGTCCGAAAAAAAACACTGTTTCTACAATTCTACTTTTTACTGTTGTAGGGGTAGGATTCCCTGTACCCTGGTGGAGAGCCAGATGGGGTGAAACACCTGGGTAATCCTCCCCCTCTGTAACATACCGATCCAGTAACGTAGGGAGGGGAGAACAGTCAGACACGGGTTAGCCACTTGTCACCAGTGCGAGAGGTCTGTGGTTCGATTCCTGGCCGATCCAATGACTAAGTTTTCCGCGACCTCTACACTGTGTTAGAATCTCGGAAATCCTTGACTAAGATTCACTGTTTCTATATTTTACTGTAATAGAATATCTTAAACTTCAACTAAGATTCACTAGATCTGATGATTCTATTGTCATATTTTGTATACAGCCACTAATGATAAATGAATTTTACTTTGTGAAGCATAGAAACAATGGTGAGACATGTTTATTGTACCATTTGATACTTTGATCTAATTGCTCCAGTTCCTAATCAGGGCACTGACCCATTTCGCCCTGTCACATATAAGATGAGCATGTTTAAAACATGCTCTATTCGGCCAGCCTTGGCTGTGAGCCAAGATATTAGGAACCAGGAATAAGTCAGCAATCTTTATGGTACTAATACTAGTTTAGGTAAAGACAACTGAGCATACTTGACTAGAGTGACACCAATTGAGACACCACTTATTGGCGTAATAAACTAGTAATATAACTCTCTCTGCATCCTCATCCACCTTGCACTCCGATTATTTTTTCTGAACCTGCAGGGTCTGCTTATTTAGGAAGGTTTTTCATCCAGTTTTAAACTTTCAAAACACCCTGGACATGTCGATGTGTCGCACATCTTCCCAGTTTAAAGCTATTAATTGTTGTTTCATTATAAGATACTCACCACTGCTGTGTTGGTGAATCATGATGACAAATCAACATGAAAACGTGTGGGATCATGTCAGCATTAAAGAGTTAAATAGTAGGCATGGTCCACCAATGAACAGGCTGGGATAAAGTTGGGAGTCCACATGCAGAGAGTGTTCCAGGCACTACCCAGTTTTCCTCCAAAGGGAGGGGGATGGCCATGGAAGTAGTCACGATTGAATGTAGAACTGACAAGTAACTCAACAGTAATTAACTATGATGCCATTAAAGGGTTACAGATTCATGCCTGAATGTAGCGTTACCAATTACCCACCCGTATCGGTTGGGTCCCTGTGCCTACTGTTGGTGTACAAGGAAAGTTTCTTATTCAGCATTTTTAGCTTGACCCTGTTTAAATGGGCTCAAATTCGGCTTATAATATTCTCTCATTGTAGGTTTTGTGGTAATCAGAGATAATCCTTAGCTATAATTTGGTGGGTGTCTAATGCTGCTAAACAGAGATGTCAACCTAAAAACTAAACGTTAACGGAAATCTGCCAAAAGGGGAGTGATTTTCTTCACTTCCAAGGGGTGCTTTTGGTTGATTTAACCCCCGTACAAAGGTATCAAATTCAGGTTGGTGTATTTATGAACATGTATCCATAAACTCTACGAGTGCCCCCCTCCAACCGCCACCCACCCATGCACGCTGGTCTGGACATTGGCAGGCTGCCAAGTTCTGACCCAGTAGCAGTGGAAGGGAGGGGAGCAGAGGCTAGCAGGATGCGGAGTAGGAGCCCTCACTGACGTACACAGCACCCCGCACCAAATCCTCAAGTAAAGTGCCCCTTGCATGAAGCCAAGTATGGTTTATACATTCCAATGATTGGGCACAAGTTTTTCATGTCCAACACAACCTTTCTTGGATATTAGTGGTTCCTAAAAATCTAAAAAAAAGAACCTATTAAACCATATTGTTCATGTGATCACACAAGCGATTTTCTCATTTGTGTCAAGCACCCACTCATATCGAGCACAAATGTCATCAATGTACCAATGTCATCATGGCACTCATGTCGCTCATGTGCTAACTCACTCATGTGAAACACTGCATGAGGGAGGCCAGGGCAGAGTGGGACACTGTTTGCTCCTAATAGCTGATATTAAACAAATAATAGTCTTTAATACCTGTCACAAATATGGAGTAGAAAAGAATCTGTAACCATTATGGACTTTGTGGAAAAAAATTCAAGTGTCCCCCTGTGCCCTAGGACCAGGGCTCACTGGGACACCTGCTGGGGCACACTGGGACATCTGCACTCAACAGGCACCTTGACACCATCCACGTTAATAGTTCCAGGAAAAATAATATTTACAGATTGGCTATTAGGCCCCCTTAAACACGTTTTGTATGGTAAAATGTTTACTGCCCTACCACTCTCCTTGAGCCCCAAAAAGCAAGCCCTTTTGTCGAAAAGTAACAAATATTTTCCCCTCTGTTTTCATTGCTTTATACTCATGGTGAAATGTAGATCACTTTTTCACACCTTTGCAGATATTTATTTGGAAAATAAAACCTTTTTTAAAAGTTTCGAGGACATTCATGAGGGGCAGAGGAAAACCTTTTTGACCTTGGAAGGTGTCAAACTTCTCAGAGAGTGCAAGATCCGGCTGTCTTCTTTGATGCGACCATCCCTCCCTGTATATATAAGACAGGACGGGCTGCCTATTGCCGTACATTACATAACACCAGACTGTTGTCACCCTATCCACAGGAGTAACACTGGCTATGGCAAGCTGTTTTGCTCTTAAACCATTAAGGGAGTGCATAACCAACAAGTAGGACTGAACATTGTTGTTTTCAAGGTGGCAATTTCCATATTTAAATGATCGGGCAAATGACAATATGTATTAAACCCGCCAAACACCTAGTCCTAGGTACCAGTAGGGTGGGAGAGGGAGAGAAAAATGAAGCACTTGTCATCACGTTTTATAGGAGCATTTACTAAGGATACAATGGTCTCTATGAAATAACGCGACACAATAAAAGCCTGTCTCAATCAGCTGCCTGTCTTGTAACAGGGAAGGGGGTGAATCCTGGGGTTTGCCCTCAATTTTGCATGTGTATATGGCTACAGAGGAGTCAAAAGCGTTTTAGTGACCTGGGCTGATTTTCAGGCAACATGGCGACCTGGTACAATAGTTTAAGCGACCTGGCGACTTTTGCAGAAATAGAACAGTAACTTTGTGGCCTTGTGTTTCTGCGACTTTTCAACCTCGGGGAGGGGGGGTACACCAACCAGTGTATATGCGAGGGACCAATGCCAACATTATTCCCATTATTAAGATAAAGAACTACAGCACCAATGGTATTAGTATTTTCTGCTACAGTCCTAGGTTGGCTTGCCATAGCTTCCTCCCAGTGTCCAGCAGCCAGGGATCACTAGTGCCCAAATTTGATAATGCAGACTTGCATTAGTCATCTGCTACTAAATTTGTAACATGACATCAGCCGGAATTTTGTACTATATTAAATAGAAGGAGAGAGAAAAGGGAAAGAAGTATACCCTCCTGTGTCTGCCATCTTGTCCCCAAGATTATTATCATTTATGCAGACCATGTACAAGTATTGTCATAGTATGCCTATGTGCTATGTCAGAGTTGAACTTCCTTTCAACAAAAGGAACCCAATACACCACTATAGTGTCATACCCAACATAAAAGATGCCTCCCACAAGCTGCATTGTATGGTTTGACAGACTGGCAACACCAATTTCTAAACCTGAAAATCATTTTGATATTTTTATTCAATTTTTCTCAAAATCAGGTTTTGACCCTCTTGGGCCACTGTACATGAGCCCCTACATCAATGAAACATACAAACTAATGGCCCTAGACCCCTAAATTTGACACGGTGACATGGGCCTTTTTGGGGAATTAGTCACATGGGATATGATGAATAAATAGATAGTGGCATGGGCCATGGGACATTTCTTAGAATCGACATGGTGACATGAGCATGTATTAAGATCGACATGGGACATGGGGACTCCCCATCAAGGTCCCTAAACTAGGCTGCAAAATGATTCTACATTTGTTGGTTGAAATATAGTTGCATGAAAAAAAAACAGAGTACAGTTGGACAGCGTGACAGTGAGACATTGAGCCCCGGCCAGTTGTCAAGTGGTCATCCACACCCTGCCACACCCTCTGAATTCAGGTGTCTCTATTGATTGCTCCATTTATCACGGGTATTCCATGCCAACACTGCCACACCCCCTGCCAGGTGGGGGGGGGGGGCAGGGGTATAGCCAGCTACAGGTGTGTGTGTGGGGGGGGGGGTGCCTGGAGGAGGGAGACCGACTGGACAGTTGAGGTTTGGAGGGGGGGGGAGGGTGGTACGGGTATAGCCAGTATATAACACCACCACCACCATAAACACAGCCAACCCCACAATGCATCACTACCCCACCTGTACAACACCTTACAGTCGCCAACAACATCCTACAGTCATCAACAATACCCTACACTAGTCAATATTACACTACAGTTGCCAACAACATCCTATAGCTGTCAACAACATCCTACAGTCATCAACAATACCCTACACTGGTCAATATTACACTACAGTTGCCAACAACATCCTACAGCTGTCAACAACATCCTACAGTCATCAACAATACCCTACACTAGTCAATATTACACTACAGTTGCCAACAACATCCTACAGCTGTCAACAACATCCTACAGTCATCAACAATACCCTACACTGGTCAATATTACACTACAGTCGCCAACAACATCCTACAGCTGTCAACAACATCCTACAGTCATCAACAATACCCTACACTGGTCAATATTACACTACAGTCGCCAACAACACCCTACAGTCATCAAAAACACCCTACAGTCGGACACCACTGATAACTCAACAATAATGTATACCAACAACAAACATGACACTCACTGTACTGACCGGTGTCGTCTAGGAACCCTGGTTGTTGTTGTGGCTGGCTCCCCGCACTCTGAGTAGCACACAGTGCCACCTGAGCGCTGACCTAGTTTTGCTGCTGCTGCTGACACAGGCCGCCATGTGGCCCTGGACACACCTGCTGCATCCAAACCCCTGTCTCCTGGGGCTGTGTGCCGCTGTATATCAATGTATTCAGCTAATCCAAACTGCTCGGTATATCCTCTATGGTCTTGCAGTGACGTGTGTCAAGTGTCATCAGCCTTGGTTAGTAAAGCCAATGACAGGGTCCCCCTCTGTCGGGTACTGCTACTACTGCTAGTGAAGGGGGGCAGCCTGCCGGTGCGCTGGTAGGGGCCGTAGAGGCGGCGTCACGGACAGGGCTGTCTGCACGGACTAGACTTGCTCCAGTCTGTCTGAATAGAGGGACACTTGTCTCTTCCTTTATGCCACACTCCTTTCCTCTCCCCTTTGCCATAGGCCGGCACAGTAGGCAGTCTATGCATGGGCCTGCATGTAAGCCTTTTGTTATACACACTCCCCTCTCACCTCACCCTCATTTGTGCTAATTGTTTTCACCCAGGGGTGGGTAGGTCCTACCACAATCAATGGTTGGTGTTTTGTGCTGTGGGAACCATGTCGTAAGCCCAGGGGTGGGGAGAGAGAAGACTGGCAGTGTCAGTGAGAGCTCTACCCCCCCCCCCCGTTCTCCTCCCGTCCCCTGGCTGCTCCCACTTAGAATCTACAGTTGTGAAAAGTATATCATAGAAAAAAATCTGTTCATTCAAATTCTAAGACTTGGGCAAGACTAGGGATAAAGACTATGGTCCTGGGACGGGGTGAGGGGATGGGGGGGGGGGGGTTTGAGGTGACGGATGGGCGGGGGACGGGGGTAGTCGTGTGCTGCCTCAATGCCAGGGTGTGTGAAGCTACAACAGTGGTTGGGCAAACGGTGGGATGGGGGGGGGGGGGGGGGTATAGGTTTATTTTTGATGGCACATTGTGTCGCTGGGATACATGGCAATACCCTTTTATGGCATTAACCTCAATGCATGGAAAAGTGCCGTGGGAAAAGGTAGTTAGTTATCATCAAAGTCCAATTTCTGTGGGCGAGTTTAAGATAGATATAAATATATAAGGAACCCATATATAGTGATATTAGGCCTCTAGAGAGTACTACCTGTAAGTTGGCAGCACCTGCATCAAGATACATTAGTTCCCACGCTCCCCACAACGTGGCAGTACTGTTTTCCTTCACGCAGACGACATTCATGGCAAACACCCTGCGTGCATTGATTCAACCTTTAGACACTGTGTAGCGGATGATGCTTTTTGTTAAAGTGTCATTATATTGCCCCACAGTAGTGGCATCTAGATATAATGTCAACAATACTTATAGCCTGTGGGGAGAAGGGCTTTCCAGCAAACAGAACATTGAATCAACATTGAATACAGGCTGCCAATGTTGATTCAATGTTAATGCGACATTGATTCAATGTGGAAATGCATTTTGTGCCCACTGGTTTGGAGTTACCTTTCCCAGTGTTCATATTTAGAATATACCCAAGCTATTGACACATTCTATATTTCCCCAATCACAGGCTAAAGATAAACGCTATAGCTTATGACTATCAAAATTAAGAATCCTTGTCTGTTGTTCATATTGCCATTTTCTGTTATAAGCATAGAGGATGAGATAAATATGATTATATACACAGGGCAGCGGGGGCTACACCAGGGTAGGGCAGTGGGGGGTACACCAGGGTAGGGCAGTGGGGGCTACACCAGGGTAGGGCAGTGGGAGGGTAGGGCAGCGGGGGCTACACCAGGGTAGGGCAGTGGGGGCTACCCCGGGGTAGGGCAGTGGGGGCTACACCGGGGTAGGGCAGTGGGGGGTACACCAGGGTAGGGCAGTGGGAGGCTTTGGTTCTATATCAACTATGTAGGGTCGGCATGATGCATGAATACAGGACTGCAGAGTTGTTAGCCAGGGCTCCTTTTATGCATCATGATGACAGAAGGCACACTGCTGAGGCTGATACACTCCAGAAGGGTTGCCATGATGCACCAATATACCCCTGACGAGTTTCTCATGACCATGGCTGCATTTGTTCATCATAACGGCAAATGTTGCCTTTTAATCCTTAAGGACGGCATGATGCATTGGGACAAATATAAACTTCTCACTCAATCCAATGATTTAAAAAACAGCAATGTGTACCACATATTTTCAGAAAGGAGAGAGTGGTGAAAATGTTGATTAATAGTATATATTATTTCCTGCCCAGGTTGTATTGTCTGATTGTTGGTGACCAGACAGCCATGGTGACAGCTAACAGGTGACAGAGGGGGAGGAGGGGGCGTTGTGCCATACCGCTACGCTATATGTGAACCCTGTCTGTGCCCAAAGGTAGCAGTGGACCATACCTGATATTGTGTCATTTTAAGGGATCTTTAGTGTTAAATAAATGATACAATAACGTAATTACTTTGACTTGACATTTAAATATAAGACTAATTATTGAACCACCACACTTTTGCCATAATTTAACAGTCCTTCTAGACATACCCTCATCCCGCCCCAACTGCCCTCACCCCGTCCCCACTGCCCTCACCCCATCCCCACTGCCCTCACCCCATCCCCACTGCCCTCAACCCGTCGTCACTGCCCTCACCCAATCCCCACTGCCCTCACCCAATCCCCACTGCCCTCACCCCATCCCCACTGCCCTCACCCCATTCCCACTGCCCTCACCCCATCCCCACTTTTCTTACTGTATTTTTTATATTTCATTTTTCTAATTATGAAAATAGCCCTTGAATACATGAAAAGCTATCATTACTTTGACTAATTTTGGTATAATTCAATTTATTAAAAATTTCATATTTTTGACTATGTATTTATCCCAGCTGTCCAGGTCTTTGTGTACAGAATCAAGAGATTTCCGGACTTATATATATACTGGTACATTTTAAAACTATTGTTTCCAAGTTATATTTGCACAAGTATCACAAAAATCTATGACGGACATCATTCCCAATAGCATTTTTTCTTAAAACGATTTCAAATTATTTCATGAACTTTGTGAATGTCCTTAACCACAGCGGTGCCCGTGTTTGGCTTGATGACTAAGCACGACCTGGTGGAGGTGGAGGATGACATGTTCAAGGCTCTCATCCAGGCTCTCAGCCTGAGGGGGGCAGCCAGGAACTTCAGTCTCTGCAGGTCTGTGCCACTAAGTACTATTCCTATGTGGCTGATCTAAATGTTCACATATATGCCCATGTACACTCTAAGAACAGTGTGTTACGGGAACATGCATAGGAAGTTCTACACTGAAATTTGCAACACACTTTCGAGATCAACACACTTTTGGCAAAGAGTGAGTAGTGGGTAGTGTGTTACACCAAAATGTGTGTTAAAAGTCGCTGCAGAAAAGTGTGTTGATAAGTGTGTAAACGTAACACACTGTTCTTAGAGTGTATGCAAGATATTACCGTATTCAGCAAAATATGCACAATATCAAAATACCATAATGTTTGTTGACTACATTCCATGTTTCTTTTACAGATGGTGTCATTTCAATCTGTTTTCTGGCTTGAAATTGACCTTACCCCAGAACATCACTATTTCTATAAAGTATTAGGGAACACCTCTAATTTTTCTCACATTCTTTAGCTACTTGAGGTTTACCCCAATCAGTAGCCAATACTAACATTAGTTCAGACCTATATACCATCAGTCACTAGATGATGTCATTTACCTATAGGAACTATGTGTCAGAGGAAGGCTCTGAGAGCGAGGATTTAGATACAGAGGACAATGACGATGTAATAGACGAGATGATGCTGAGGTTTATGTGTAATGTCTGTGACCCTACTCACCACATTGACAACCCGGACTGGACGCTCCACATGGAAAGTCTGTCATACAGTTAGATAGAGAAATCTTAGTTCTCCCAATAGCCACTATAGCATGGCAGGGCTATAAGTAAGCCATGGGTATGGCATGTCTTCTCTATACAGATCTTCAGATCTGTCAGAAAGGTTTGAGGAGTGAGGTATATGTAATCAGCTACAGTTAGTTACCTAGTTACTCTATCAATATAACAGTGCTAATTTGTTAAATGCGAATATTGAGACATTCTAGACATACATAATACATGTGTGTCTAGTTTATTTTCAAAAATGCTCCGGCCACCCTACTGTAGTGAATTTCCCATCTCAAGGCGAGCCCCGCGCTGGGTGGTGCTTATGTCTCGGAAGAGCTCCATCTCATAAGTATTAGTTACCATCACCTCACACCCGTTTAACAACAGATTCAGGGTCTAATTATGGAGACCCTGGAGTAGGATTAACAATATATCCCAATGTCTGTGGTGGACATTTACGACATGCAGCCTGCCTCCTGGAGGTGATAGATCTGACCACAAGTCCGCAATATGGAGCTCCCCCTCTGAGAGTATCAAGGTTTGCGTATAGTCTCCTGCAGTTTAATCTGTTATCTCCTCCTTTGTCGACCTCGCCAAAATCCTGGGAGATTCACTTTAAACCTAAGTCCTACCCTTTTTTATTCTTTGTTTATTGTGTGGCCCCTAAAGAGGGGCCGCGGTGTTGATTAATTACACCACATGTTAAGCAGCATGAGATCAAACCTCCCTCAAAAGCGTCAAGGCTCAAAGTCCTGTTGGACGGGAACCCTGTGTTGCTTTCGAGGACGAATGGTTGAGTGATCCTACCGATCCGTCAGAGGTTCTGACTTTATATAGCTTTTATATCGCTTTAGATATGGTGTAGTATTTTCAATCTCACTATAGTTTAGTTGATATTTCAAAGAATCTGCCTCATTCTATCAGAAATACACAACGTTGACATGTTTCTTATATTCAATATATTAGAAGTGTGCTTTGTTGCTTATTATAGGTCATTATGCGTTTAAAATGTTCGCGAGTATCGTGGAAATGTACAAAAACCCTATTGTGGCGTCATCTGACGAAAAGAGCGGAGAACTATACTAGAGCATGTAATCGCCAGACCAGCAGGCGGCGGCAGAGTGGTCAAAAGACAATCTCGTAGTAGTAGGTCTACTTGCATGTTGAGTAGCCGCCCTTGTGGTTGTAATTACCTAGCCTAGTTGACCCTGCCGGCCTGGTCAAGTGAAATTAGTAAGGAGACCACCCATTTACGTGCTCCACAGTCTTTAGACAGTTAAGACTATAGTCAAGACTGGAGAATTTGGCGAGACGCCCCTCTGGGAGGTCATAATCCTCAATGTTAGGTGTTAGCTCATTAACATCAGATACCATATTAACAACCCATTTAAATGTTCATTTTAATAGCAACTCACCCTATTCTGACAAAATCCTATTAGCAGGTAACCTCTGTATAAACCATACTGCAAACGTCTGCTACTTCCAGCGTCTGCCTCGTGACTGATAGTGTACAACAAGACGAAGTGGGCAGAGATTAGAAAAAATGAGGCTCTTTATATAGCCGAGAGAGCAGCTAATCTGGATGTTCTAAGCTTGTTTTCACCTAGAGCCCCACCCTCTTCCAGAGAGAATCAAATCGCTTTTCACCTGAACCCTTCCACCCCTAATCCATCAGCATGAAAAGAGAGATAACGAGTGTAACGTGCGCTACATGTATATGGGATTATAGCTGGTGAAGAGATAAAGCCGAGTCACCTGTGTATACAAAGACTACAGGGGGTGATTAACGCCAGGTGTGACGCGCCAGCCCGTGAACGGATTATCTTTTAAGCTGACGCTTAAATTCAACTAGCCAGCCGCCGTCCACACCACTCACTGCGGCAAGAGGAGGTGCTTTTGTTTTACACTTGAGTCGCTTACCACACGGTCTCTACCTCACAGACAGACACGCGCCCCCTGTAGCTTTTTTTTGTTTTTTTTGTATACACACGCTAATCTCATAACCCCCTTATCCGTTATACAGGTAACGGGTATTCTCTTTTAAAATAGCTGCCAGTCAGCTTAGCTCTAGAAGCAAGAAGGTGTGTATAGGTGCCTTATAAGTCGGCAGGGGGTAAATACTAGTGAAAAAGGAAGGCAGGTGTGCAGGTAGCTTTTCTAACAGACACGTGTGTGCACTAAGCTGCTTAAGTCTAAACCCTCCCGCAGTAGTCAGGCGGCATGTGAAAACTTACTTAACAGATCTCTTACATTGAGTAGAGTCTCTGTGCTGAGAGAGTCTTTTCAGCCATTTTAAGAGGATTATCTAGGACAGGGTACATAAGGAGTGAAACGCCGAATAGCGGCTACTCAGTCTCGTGCAGCACAAGCAGCAGCATCTGGCAGCGGCTTCAGCAGCAGCTGCACGTGCAGCACAAGCAGCTGGCAGCGGCTTCAGCAGCAGCTGCACGTGCAGCACAAGCAGCTGGCAGCGGCTTCAGCAGCAGCTGCACGAGCAGCACAAGCAGTAACATCTGTCAACAGCATCCGTGACATCGTCAGCAGCAGCAGCAGCAGCAGCAGCAACATCTGTCAACAGCAGCCCTCATGACATCGTCAGCAGCACAAGCAGCCAGCAGCTGCTGCAGCTGCTTCAGCAGCTGCTGCACGAGCAGTAGCACAAGCAGCATCCGTGACATCGTCAGCAGCAGCAGCAGCAGCAGCAGCAGCAGCAGCAGCATCTGTCAACAGTATCCATGACATCGTCAGCAGCACAAGCAGCCAGCAGCTGCTGCAGCTGCTGCATGAGCAGCACAAGCAGCACAAGCAGCAGCACCGACAGCAGCAGCAGCAGCGGCAGTGTGGACCACTAAATTCGAGATGAAGCCTAGTGACATTTGACATGAAGCTTCAAAAACATAGTGACAGGTGACATGAACAATTCTTAAAATCGACATGAGATATGAGCATAATTAAGCGACATCGACATGCACCATGGCTATTTTTTAAGACAAACATCATATGTCATAGCCTCCTCATCCAAACCTCCACTAGTAGTGCTCTATAAGCGCAAGCTTTGCCTTAAGAGAGCTGTAGCTGTGAACCCTCTCCTCCCCCCGTGCACACAGGTGAATTATCAGAGTCAGCCAATGGTGCCAATACCACTCTCATACAAGGGTCAGGCGCTGCTGGACTATAATAGATGAGTCAAGGACTGTTCTACTGAGGGTCAAGCAGGCTAAGTCGGACATTCAATGACAGGCAGGTCTTTAGCAAACTTGCTTGAAAGTCTGGACAGCATTGACAGACTGGGGCATAAGGATCTCGCATGGTCAGACTTTTCAAGCAAGTTTGCTAAAGTCACGTTATTGAATGTCCGACCTAGCCTGACCCTCAGTAGAACGGTCCTTGACCCATCTATTATAGTCCAGCAGTGCCCGACCCTTGTCTGAGAGCGGTTTAGGTGCCATTGGGTGCCTCTGATATTTGCCTCTGTGTAAGATGAGAAAAGGAGCTGTTGAAAGACTATATTTCAAGCTAGAAAACTGTAATTGTATAGGAGAGAGACCTTGCTTATTTCTTATAAAGTTGTAAGATAGTCACATCATGATGCACATCATCATAAACGCAATCATGATACATTTCATTGTAAGTAGACGAACCAGTAGACTCGCCTCTCTGCCCTCTAAAAGAGAGGGCAGAGAAGCGAGTCTCACTCTTAAAAAACCCTTCCCCTCCCCCCCTCCCCCCCCTCCCCCCCCATGCATCTTAAAGAGTGCCCCCCAGAGTGCCCCTCCCCCCCCTAAAAAAAAGAGCCACATTTTTAAATTATTTTTTAGCAAGCTTTCAGCTTGCTTTTTTTCTTTTTTAAAATTTATTTATCCATAAAAATCTCAAGTGACTTATTTTGAAATTCGCGCCAACCTAGTAGTCACGTGACCCCCTTAAGTAGGTCACTTCCAGTCACGTGACCTATTTGAATTTCCCGCCAACATGGTGGTCACTTGACCCTCTTAAGTAGGTCACTTCCGGTCACGTGACCTATTTGAATTTCCCGCCCAAAGGTCACGTGACCGGAAGTAGGTCACTTCCGGTCACGTGACCTATTTGAATTTCCCGCCAAAAGGGAGGCCTCTCATTGGCTGCTTTTGAATTTCCCGCCAAAAGGGAGGCCTCTGATTGGCTGCAGGTCGATTGAGTAATAAACAGTACTTAACTATAGTCCCGTTCCGATACATACTATACTACTTTTATATAAATGACCTTGAAAATTGCCTGAAATTCACTAAATATAAATTATATGCCGATGACACAGTCCTATATATCTCAACCCCACTTGAAATTGATGCCTCTCCTATGCTAAACGCTGACCTCAAAAGCCTTTCTAACTGGTGTACTCAAAATAAATTAACAATAAATGCGAAAAAAACTAAATATATGCCCATAGCCTCATCTCCAAAGAAACTGAAACGCCTAAAAGCCCATAATTTAATCTTGGGTAATACACCCCTCATGAGAACAAATGAATTTAAATAACTGGGCATTACAATAGATAGCTGTCTAAACTTTAATAAGCATGTAGAAATTACTCGTAAATCGACTGTTTACAAGATATATTTACTAAACAGGGTTAGATTTAATACTGATGAGTCAGCAAGTCTTGATATATACAAATCCATGATTCTTCCCCATTTTACATATGGAGATGTCATTTATTCTGCTACTAACCAGGGCAACCTAGATAAACTTCAAAGGGTTCAAAACAGAGGTCTGAGGGTCTGTATAAAGCCAGTGAACAGAATGTCAACTGATAATCTTCATAGTACAGCCAAGGTTAATAAGCTCAGTGATTTGCGCTGGGCCTCTCTGCTCAGTCTCGCCTTCAAACGCACAGGTATTAAGAAGTATGTTGATCAGCGTAATATCAGAACCAGAGCACATGATTTTCCAGTACTTAAGACAGTAAATAATATAAAAATTAAATATGAAAAGTCTGTTGAGTACAGAACGTATAAGTTATAGTTGGATACGCTCAGTGCGCCTTTAAAGTGGCTGTCCTCCTTAACTAAGATTCACTGTTATGAAGATTTCTGATGTTAGAATTTCTGTTAGTAGGTAGGCAGAATTTCAAAGAGGCCCAGAAATCAGTTTAGATGGTTACGGAATGTTAGAAGGTGGCACCATGCCAAAATTAGGTAGCCCTTACCAAAATTCAATATTTCTGCAAAAGCTTTGCAAGTAACATTACTAGACATCCATTTGAAGTGTCTATACCACATTGCCAGGGTTAAGCATCGCAATGAAATCATCATAGTCTGTCCCCAATGTTTATTTAACCTTAGGCCACACCAAAAAAAAGAAGTTGGTCTACGGATTTCCCTCACCATATTTTTGAAAATGGGATTTTTTTTTTTTTAAAGTGTCAACGGACAGCGCCTCATTTTCTGGAAAATTTGAATTATTTTTTTTTGGTGACCTTTATGGTCATCCTTTGCCGAAAATATATTTTTAAAAATCAAGAACAGATTTACCCTCAGGGTGTAAAAGCCCCTATTTTAAGGTTGGAATCCATTGACAAAAAATAAATTTGGAAAAAAATAAGATAAAATTCGCCCTACCGCACTTATTTTTGGAAAACAAAATCCGTAGACAAACTTTTTTAACGATAACCCACTATGATATTTTGAAACATTACAATATGGATATGTCCTCTGTTTTTTTGATGCATTACAATATGGATGTCCCCAACTTATTAATAAGTCTACTGAGGAATCCATACACTATTCAACAAAGAGGACAGATTAGAGGGCATGGGTGCGAGAGGCCAATAGGTGGGGGCCCGCCCTCCCACACATCCCGTCACCACCCTTATGCTGGCTCCCTCTCACTGCAGAAAATATTGGCTTTTAATACTACAATTGGACGGTGATCTAGATCGCCTGATAATCGACAGCTCAGCGCGCCAATATTTCCCTCACAGGTGGCGCCACCTTTCATGTTATCCGGCCGGCCCCCCTGGCGGCCTCCTGCTCAACTATTATGGTACTCTCGAACCGATCCCCCTCCCGGCGCCACCTAACCTCGAACTAGTCTGTGTTAGCATTATGTAAATTAGTTATAGCCTCGCAACTTCCCGTAAAATAGCCTCGAGACCCGCCATGTTCCCCGCTCGCTTTCAAACTCTCGGCCATTCGGTCTCCGGCAGCTCTAGGTGAAGTGCAAATTCTGTTTACATACCGCCATAGGCTAAGACGCTGATGCACTGCCTCACGCTGTGACGCAGTTGCTAGTCTTTTTCACTATTATTCTTTGATAGTGCGCCCTATCGGTATTGTTTTACAGTTCTTGTAGTCACAATGGACGGCCCTCTCACCCGCAAGCAGAAGCGTGCCCGTAAACAGGCGTGTGCTGCTGCGGCTGCGGTGGCCGCTGCTGCCTTTGTCCCGGTTGACGACCCGCCTCCCGACGACCCGCCTGTCGCCACCCCGGCTGTCAACCCTCCGGCGCCTGCTGTCACCCAGGCGGCCCCGGCTGTCGTCCCCGCCGACCGGACTGTCAACCCCGGCGCCCGCGCTGTCAACACCGATGCTCCTGCCGTCAACCCACCGCCTGCTGCTCGCCGGGAGGAGACGAAGGCATGGAGGACAGCTTCGGACACACGCATGGACAGGTTAGCCGGCCAGGTAGAGGCCCTTACTGAGTTACTTGTCGCCTCACTCGGCCCAGACACGGCTGCTCGGCCCCCGGCCGTCAGCACCATCCCTGTTGCCGCCCCACCTGTGCCTGCTTTCCCTGTGTTGACACCCCCTACTGATGTACTCCCGCCAGCTGATCACCCCCAGCTCCTCGCCCGCCGGCCCGGCACGGCCCCCTCGGCCGACCAGATGTACGCCCTGCCGCCGCCACTTCACCCTCGTCCGCCACCGGAGGAATTCTTCCCCCGTGCTGTCGCCCCACCGCCGTGGCCTCCAGTGTACCCTCCACCTCTCCACACCCGCGACAACAACAGCCATGACGAAGTGGCGCGGCGCCTGGCCCTGCTTGTCACGGCCGCGACATCAAGACCGAATGGTAAGGACGACCCCCATTTTCCCCACCACTACACCAGACTTGGCCCCAAGAGGGAGAGGGCTACGCTGGGTGACTTATCTTTTCATGAATATGTGCAGGGCCTCCTGCGTGTCCATGATGCCCCATGCACAGCTGACGCCGACAAGCCTCACATACGCCACCACCTCTCTGTTGTCGCAGCTGACGCAGCGCGCTACAAATGGGAGGAGGTCCGCGACTGGTCGGAGGCTGTGATAGCGGAGATTGCTTTCGGTGACTGGTGTTGGTCCGACTTCTTAAAAATTCAAATGAAGCGGGTTGAAATCAGCACGCGAACAGTTGTTCTGCCCCCGCGGCCTCTGGCGGCCCAGCTGCACCCAACAAGCGCGACGCCCCCTCTGTGGTCGAGCTCCCCCCTGCCCCGTTGTCAGCAAAGCCCGCCCCACCCTGCGCCCAGTTCAATGTGGGCACCTGTCGCCACAAAACTGACCATGCTGATGGCGGCGCTCGCAGGCTCCACATATGCTCATATTGTCTGACCCAACAATGCAGGGCTAGGAGTCACCCGGAGAGTCGCTGTTATGCCAAAGACGGCAACAACCGGAATCCTCAGAAGTAAAAAAACAGGGAGGGCCAGGGGCAGTAGGTCCCCCTCACCCCCTGGCCAGCTGTGATACCAATGTGACCTGTGACAATCTAAACCCATTTCTCAATATTGTTGGCCCTACAGGAGCTGAAGCCGTCGCCAATTTTGACCCTGCTTGTAATGCCCCTGCCTATTGTATTGACTATGTACCTGATACACATTCCTCACACAACATCACATGCTCGCCTGACCCCCATGTTGACTTCCGTAATTTGCCACCTGACGCTGTCATAGTTGATACCTTTGACAGAAATGATGCTCACTGTGACCCTGTGCTGTTCTCACTAGTTTGTAAGGAGGCCCCTGACGCCCTCCCCATTGGCCCTTGGGAGTTCCGACCCATGCTTGACTCCATTTGGCCTTGGCCCTCCCCCCACGGGGTTCTGATGGCCCCCGACGACATGGCAGTCTACAACACCGTCAGGGCCACCGCCCTCCCCAACTATTTGTCAGCCAGGGTCCCACTTGCCTCCCCCATGAACTTACCCCTCTGGAAGAGTGAGCTCACTGATTACCACGATGCTGATATATGTACCTATTTGGAATTCAGCTGGCCTAGCTCATACACTAGACCAGCTTTCCACCAACTTGTACAACCATGACGACGCCACACTGCACTGTGCCCACATTGACAAATTTATATCGAAAGAAGTCGCCTTTGGCACCCTCATAGGGCCCTTTTCAGAAGACCCGTTCTACCCACATGCAATGACCAGCCCCCTCATGACGGTGGCCAAAAAGACCCCTGGGGAGCGGAGGATTGTTGTGGATTTGTCTTACCCCCCCCCCCCCCTGGTCGGAGCGTCAATGCGGGTATTAGAAAAAACTGGTGTCAAGGATGTCCCTACCAGTATGTCCTCCCATCTGTGTTCACCCTCTCTAAACAGGTGCAGGCACTCGGCCTCGCCTCGTTTTTGTGGTCCGCAGATATTCAGCGCGCATACAGGCAGCTCCTTGTATGCCCTATGGACCTCCCACTCTCCTGCATACACCACCAGGGGGCCTGGTATATAGACAGATCCCCCTCCTTTGGGTGTAGGTGCTCAAGTACTCATATGCAGAGAGTGTCCCAGGTCCTAGTCTTCATGATGTCCGCCAGGGGCTTCACCACATTAGCATATATCGACGACTTCGCGGGCGCCCACGCCACCCTGGATGAGGCCGAGGCTGCCTTGTCATGCTTCGAGCGCCTCACCTCAGACCTGGGTGTACGCCTTGCCCCTGATAAAACAGTCCGCCAAACACAATCCCTGGACTGGCTGGGGGACCACATTGACACACAATCCATGACCCTTACAATCCCACAGGTGAAGATGGACGAGGTTCTCCTGGAGGTCCGTGACTGGCAGTCCAAAACCCGGGCCTCCAGAAAAGACCTCCAGATTCTCAGTGGGGTGCTCTTCCACATTGCAAATTGTCTACCTCCGGCGAGACGCTTTCTTGCCCGGATTTTGGCAATGTTGAGGCGAGCCCCCCCTCATGGCACCATAAAGATCTCTAGAGATTTAAGAAAAAACTTGAACTGGTTCCTCAGGTACGCAAACGACGCTAATGGCATATTACTTATTCCAGATCAAGCACGCCCAGAGTGGACTCTAGAGGTGGACTCGTGCCTGCAGGGGGGTGGGGGGTATAGCAAGTTGCACTGCTACGCCCTCACCTACCCTGAATGGTTGAAGGAGGACAGGCACATATCCCAGCTGGAGGCGATGAACCTAATCATTGCCGCCCATCACCTCGGCCCCCCAGATCCCTCGGGTTACAGGTACATCATAAAATGTGATAACCAAGCCACAGTTCAGTCCCTGTCAACAGGCCGTACAAAGGACCCATGGTTGGCGAGGTGCGCCCGGGAGCTATGGCTTCTGAGCGCTGTCAACAACATTCAGGTCACCATCGTCCACGTCCCGGGTGCCCTGATGACCTTCTCCGACGCCCTCTCCCGGGCGTGCCTGGGGCATGCTGAGGCCACCCTGGCCCTCAGCCTAGCCCGGGGAAAACAAGTCACATTTAAGACCATTGACATCACACCTGACTTCTTTGACAGTGACCTTTGAATGCCTTTTCAGACCCCCCGTTGTACCTGGAGGCACAGAAGGCCGCTACCCTGCGCGCTGCCACGTCTGACTCCACCAGGAAGAACCGGGAGCGTTAAAGGGACACTTACCTGCATTTCTGTGCGGCATATGGCGTTCCCCCCCGGGACTCCATCAGGGGACCACCTGGCCTTGTACCAACAATACCTAGCCAACAGCTTCAGTGCCCCAGCATCAGTGAACAACTACATGTCGGGGGCCCGGCTATACGTGAGCTTGACCGGGGGGGACGTGAGGCAGTTCTCCTCCAGGGTGGTCCAGGAGATGTCAAAAGGCATCCGGGCCCGCTCCCAGCATGTCCCCGCCCAGGCTCCCCCTGTATCACCTGAACAGATTAAGGCTGTGTGTCTTTACCTGGACCGAGCAGAGGGCCTCCAGGGTGCTGTGTTTAAGGCGGCTCTTCTGCTGGGATACTTTACCTTCCTCCGCCAGAGCAACTTCACTGACACATCCGGCCTGGTCTTCTCTCCCCACAACCTCAAGAGACATGACGTCACTATAGGTGCTACCGGCCTCCTGGTACTGGTGTCTAGTTCTAAGACTATCAAGACCGGGAAGGACAGTGTGGTCATACCAGTGAACTACATGCCGGCCCCAGTCCCACATTGCCCGGTACTAGCGTACGCCACAATGATAACTCTTATCCCTGGTGTGCCTCCCTCCCCGGCCTTTCAGCTGCCGGGAGGGCGCCCCCTCACTGGATCGGCGCTGCTAGCCGCGCTGCGCCGGGTACTGATTGCTACTGGTGTGCAGTCGGCACGCTCCTACACCTTACACAGCCTACGTCGGGGCGGCAGCTCTTTGGCTGCCTCTATGGGGGCTGGAGTGGACGATGTCCAGTTACATGGAACGTGGAAGTCGAACTCTGTTCACACGTACACCCCAAAGTCTCTGTACTCAGCCGTCCCTTCTGCGTTAGTGAAGGGTTTTGGTGCATAAATGTTCACGAACTTTGTAGTTACACCTGTTCCATTACTCCATTGTAAGTGATTGTCTACAGTTGTGAATTATTAATATTACAATATTCTGATCATCTGTGCATTTTAATATGATCCCCTCCTCTTGTATCTTGTTGCCTATTTAAATGTGATAGGCCTAGTGCCTGGGTCGATGCCCCACTGTGATATACTACTTATGTTGTTGACCTCTGGTCCTCACTTTAATATACCTCCTGGAGCGGCTTGCCCGCGGGGTATCCCTACACTGGTTCGGCCCGTTGGTCTTTACTTGTTATATGACATGTTTATTCCCTGTGCCTGTTAGCACGGTTCATGATTACCATGATATGTTCTAGAAATAAACATGTATATTTTCCAAGCATATTTGTGTGTTGACGTTGTCTATTGTTTCACATGAAGCCAGGATGCGGGGACACCCTGAAACCAATGGGACAGGTAACACTGATGGATCGTGAGGGGGTACTGCCCGGGGGGAGAGTAAGCTGGGAAAGCAGGCCATGCCCTGGTCGCTGTGACACCTTTGGTGGCGTGGTAGAGGAGGGGGTCCATGTAACTGTGCATTTCTATAAGACATTTTCTCCAATGTTTTCAATGAATAATTCACCAATGTCATAGCGCATCAATGCAAATAAAAATGATAATGATAAGAATTATTTGGAATTCCTCTGTGGAAATGCTACTGTGAGGAAGGAAATAGAAAATATCACAGATATTATATCCTTTCCTATCTAATAGGAATGGGTCACACTGAGCATATAAAAATTAGTAAACAAATATGTGCAATATTATAGATCTATAAATAGCTGTCAGTTATTGCAAGCTAACCCCTCCCCCCCCTACCTTCACACACTGACGGACCACCTGAATGAGGGCACCTGGTCCCTATAGCCACCGCCCACGGCAGGTCATAAGAACAATAGCCCTTCTGCACCCATTGTCTCTCCCCTGGTGCTGTCTTATTCACCACTAGCGTGGGAATTTGTAAATTCATTGGGCATTGATGTTTAGAGCTTTATATTTTGTCTAATAATTTAATAATTCATTATAATTTTATTTTAGAGAAAGACATGTAGTGTCACGTCGAGCGATGCTAATGGCGGGCTCAGAAATGAACTGAAGGGGAGAGGCTAGAAAACACAGTCATTTACACCAAATGTACAAGGGTTCTGACCAACTAGAGGGCTAGAACTTGACCTGGTATTACTGAATAAGGCCCAAATATCCGCTATTATCTGATTTTTAACCCGAATCTGCAGTTAGCAGTCTATTGCCAATAATTTACACGTACATTTTTGGACGTGATAAACGAATAAGAAAGAAATTATAAGAAAAATGAAAGTGAGTGCGGAACTTACATGTGGGTGTGGCGTTGTGAACATGTCGGCCATGAAGGCCAAGATGGAGGTGTCAGACTGAACTATTGCTAATATATTCCAAATACCATCAATAAACCTAAATTTAAAAAAAGGTACGCTGAAAGATAGCGGTTATATTTGCTGGATAAACAACTTCTCTGGAGTGAATCATGTGGTTGACTGCTGAAATGACCACTAGTCCAGATCCCGTAAAAAGGCAAATTTAATCATAGTATTTTTTTTAGGAAAAAAACCTCCAAAAATCAAGCAATTGAGCAATCGACTATTCAATTATATATTTGGGGTCCTACTTTTCCCCACTTTCCGATGAGGTATGACACATAATTCTAGCATTTCCCGTTCAAAATTACTTGTTCCCCCTACTTAACATCAGTCCCTGCCAAAGTACATTAATCACTCCCTCCTCATGCCTCTCCCTCCCTCTCTCCTTCCCATCCATCCCCCCTCCCTCCCTCCCCCCTTCCCTCCCTCCTCATGTAATCCACTCCTTCCTCAAGCCCCTCACTCCTAAAGGTAGATTCCTCTCCCTGGGAACGGATCCCAGACACTGTCCCTGGTAACGGATCCCTGTCCCTGGGGGGAGATCCCTGTCCCTGGTAACGGATCCCTGTCCCTGGGGGCGGATCCCTGTCCCTGGGAGTGAATCCCTGTCCCTGGGGGGAGATCCCTGTCCCTGGGGGCGGATCCCTGTCCCTGTGGGGAGATCCCTGTCCATGGTAACCGATCCATGTCCCTGGGGGCGGATCCCTGTCCCTGGGGGCGGATCCCTGTCCCTGGGGGGAGATCCCTGTCCCTGGTAACCGATCCCTGTCCCTGGGGGCGGATCCCTGTCCCTGGGGGCGGATCCCTGTCCCTAGGGGCGGATCCCTGTCCCTAGGGGCTGTCCCTGGGGTCAGATCCCTGTCCCTGGTAACGAATCCCTGTCCCTGGGAGTGAATCCCTGTCCCTGGTAACGGATCCCTGTCCCTGGTAACGAATCCCTGTCCCTGGTAATGGATCCCTGTCCTTGGGGAACGATCCCTGTCCCTGGTGAACGATCCCTGTCCCTATAATTTTCTGTAAAAACGGTCGTTTCACCAAATGTAAAACCCTTGTAAATTCCACTACAGTCGTCAACATTATCACACCCACCTCAACACCAGCCTACAGTCGTCAACACCCACCTCAACACCAGCCTACATTCGGCAACACCATCACCCCCACCTCAACAACAACCACACCACAGACAGGTGCCCCCCCCCCCTTCAGTTTCCTTACGCCAGTGGTAGCTGTCAGTGATGCACTCTTATATTAGATCTATTTTTAGTTCAGTGAGCGGGGTAGGGGTGGGTGCATCTCACACTCATACAAACAACAGAATCCTTGTCTATAATAACTCTATCATTGTATACAGCACACAATGTGACAATCCATCTGTGAGTGGGTGACTTACCTTGTCCAGTGTTCTCTAGTGTACTCCACCATTCATGTCCTGGTAGTCCTGGTCGGTGTTGATGTCGGTGTGACAGTGGTAGACATACTACGGTAGTCCAGCCTCCACTCCTGTCTGCTGCTGGTGTAGGAGTCAGTGAGGGAGAGGGAGGCAGGCAGTGTGGTGGCGACACTAGGTCGGGGGCGTCCCCTCAAGCTCCTGGTGTTTGGGCGTGGGGGGGGGGGGGGGGGGGACACCACGTGAAGCCTGGTCTGTAGCGGGGTCTGTAGCCCTGGAATCCTGCCTCCTGCAGCCACAGGCTCCCTGTCTACTGCGGCTAACTGTATTCAGCTTATCCAAACCGCTCAGTGCCTCCTATAGTGTCTTGTTATCATGTATGTCAAGTGTTGTTATCCAGGGATGGTGAGATCCAGTGCAAGGCCAATGGTATGTCTCCTGTGATGTTCCCACCGGTAGCAGCTGTACTAGAGTGTCAGGCGCCACAGGCAGCCTGAGAGCGACGCCGGGACATCCCCTCAGGCTGTGTGTGTGTGTGGGGGGGGGGGGGGGAGTATGTTGTGTATACTGAGACTGAGGCGGGTGGGGGTAAAGTACATGTCCCAGCACAGTGTGGCGTGTCTCACAAGCGCCAGTCCCCGCCAAAAAAGTATATTTACTCATAACAAACCCCCTTGACCTGCTACTTTGCATTGTCAATTGACACCATATATGATTCCCCGTGCCTTATATATGATCCCATCCCTATGCTAAGTGTTTATTAGTGACAAGTTTAATTGATATACAAACACTCAGGGATAATATATAGAGAGTACTACCTGTAAGTTGGCAGCACTGCACCAAGCTACATTAGTTCCCACGCTCCCCACAACGTGGCAGTACTGTTTTACTTGAAGCAGCGTATTCACTGCCTGTGCCTGACTTGGGGACGCGGGAAAACGAGGAGACCAGGCTGACCGGACAACCAGTGGGTTTGGGGCGTGCCGGCCCCTGCTGTCACTACTGTGTGTACCCTTAGAGTCAGAGAGGAATAACTAGTATCATATACTTACACTGAGGAGGATAGCCTCTTCTGTCTAGTCAGGAGAGAGCTGTGGTAGACGTCAGAGTGATTATGCTGTATTGGACGAGCCCCCTTAGGCAGTTTATTAACACATTTATTGATACACAATGATCAATATGGACCACAGTTCTACCACAGTTGATTCTATCTGAAGCACATGTCCCCACATATCACAGGACTGCCGAGTTTTTAGCCAGGGCCCCTTTTATGCATCATGATGACAAAGGACATACTGCTGACACTGATACAATCCAGAAGGGTCAGAATGATGCACCAATCTGCCCCTGCCGAGTTTCTCAACTGGGCTGCATTGGTGCATCATGAAGACAAATGTTAGTTTAAGGATGGCATGGTGCATCTATGCATCTTCCCTTGGTCATATTGATCATGCTATTGGTCGTCATGATGCATAAATGCAGCCCCTGAGAGTAAAACGCCTAGTCTACATTTAAATATCATGCCGACTACTAGTAGTTGTGGCCTTTTAACCCTTTAATAGCAGTATAGTACCGTCCAAGGACATGATGCACGAATACTGCCATTGTGCTACATTCAAGCATCATGCCGACCCTACATGGTGGATACACTCCCGTAGGCTCGGCATGATGCACCAATGCAATACTGGTGGTTCATGATGATGGAGATCGCCTTTTAACCCTTAAGGCTGGCATAGTACAATCAAGCCCTTGGTCGTCATGATGCATGAATGCAACCCTGGAGAGTAACATAACTATGCTACATTCAAGCATCATGCCAACCTTACAGGGTTGATACACTCCTATATGGTCTGCGTGATGCACCAATGCAGTGCCGGCGAGTTACTCAGCAAGCATGCATGTTGCATCATGACGACAAATGTCACCTTTTAGCATCATGATTTCCTAAAAGGGTTAAACACATTTTGGTGTGCCCTGATGTCTGCCACACTTGATATATTGAAAACTTTCTAGGCTTACCATCATGCTGGCATTCAGCTCGGCCTGCTCTAGAGCAATGTCTTGAAGGCTAGTATTCATGGTGTCGGCTGCCTGGATATGGACAATTTCATCACCATAGTAGATGGACAGGACCTGCAACAAAGTAGAGAATTTCTTGTACTGGGCAGTGAATACAGATTTTCCGACATGGCATTTCCTATTGGAGGCATGCAATATTTTATTACATTCAACTCCTGATGTGTAATATTCTATAACTAATGACTTAAAGCTACAATCCCAGGAACGACAACAGGGTTTTTTAGATAACTTCACCATCATAGCCACACATGAGGGGCATTAAAAATGGGTTAAATATTCTACCCCAGTAGTATAGTATGTATCGGAACGGGACTATAGTTAAGTACTGTTTATTACTCAATCGACCTGCAGCCAATCAGAGGCCTCCATTTGGTCACGTGACCGGAAGTGACCTACTTTGGGGATTAGTGGTGACGTCACGTGACCTAGTTAGCCAATCAGAGGCCGCCATTTGGTCACGTGACCGGAAGTGACGTCATATGACCTACTTATGGACCGGAAGTGACGTCATATGACCTACTTAGGGGACCGGAAGTGACGTCATATGACCTAATTTAGGATCACGTGACCGGAAGTGACCTGATGAGTCACGTGACCGGAAGTGCCGTCACATGACCTAATGGCCAACCGGAAGTGAGTGACCTCATTGAGGATCACGTGACCGGAAGTGACCTGATTGATCACGTGACCGGAAGAAGAAGTGACGTCACGCGACTTAATGAAGAGATGAGCGTCTTTAAGGGGTCACGCGCTTTAAAATGTGATATCTTTTTTTTTGGAGGAGGAGGAGGAGGAGGAGGAGGAGAAGGAGAGGAGGAGGAGGAGGAGGAGGAGGAGGAGAAGGAGAGGAGGAGGAGGCGAGTCTCTTATTTTTTTCGGTAAACTAATAAAAAACACTACGATATAAGTTTGTTTTTTTTTTCATTTTTTATTGTTTTACGAGCGACTGGAAGTGACTTATTGAACTAGGTAGAAGCGTTCTTTAGAGTGTATAAGGGGGGGGGGGAGGGGAGGGAAGGGGAGGGGAGGGGAGGGAAGGGGAGGGGAGGGGAGGGAAGGGGAGGGGGGCCCCTTTAAGATGCATGGGGAGGGGGGCGCTTTTAGGATGCATGGGGCGGGTGGGGGGAGGGGGGGAGGGGGGAGGGGGGCACTCTAGGGGGGTGGGGGGGCACTCTAAGGGGTGTTTGTCTCTTTGAAGAAAAAAAGAAAAGAAAAAGATTTCAATCGAGAGACACGCTTCTTCCTCTCGAGAGGAAGAAGCGTGTCTCTTCATTTTTTTTTGTTTATCACGTGCCTCGATGAGGCGATCAGCTGCGACTGGAGGAAGTGACACTTTAAGAGGGCGCGCGTCTTAATTGTTATGATATTTTTTTTTACTTACTAATAAAGAAGACGTATGAAAATAAAACACAACAATTCACATGTCTGTCGTTCTCGTTGTTTCTTGCTTGATAAAGTCAAGTAATATCGCGTTGCCGAGGTCAAACTTTCCCATGTCCTCAGTCAACACTCGAAGGAGTTCAAAAGGTGTACCGCCGGCACCGTCAGCTTCATCTTGCCACATTTTCAACACTCGGAAGGCCCACTCAGCGGGACTTCCTCCGTATTCACATTCTTCAGCGATCTTATCTAACCTCTCAGGCGACAATTTTAAATGGTCCCCCACCTCTTTCCACCTGCTACCTAGACGTCTGCCGAGGGTGCCCAAGTGCTTATGCATCGCGCGCGAGTCGGGGTTTTTGAAATCCAACCCCTGTCTGTGGAGAAGGGACATCCACTGAGCCAACAGTTCCACGCGTCTAATGCGGGTGAAGACGCGACCGAGCATTCCCCATCTATGACGATGCGGGGTTTCACCCCACCAGACTCGGAACATCGCCGTACACAGCTCCTCCGGTGTCTTGACACTGCGCTCTACTAGAGCATCCATACGGGCGGCGGTAACTTTTAAGCTACTGCCCAGCTCTCTCCAACAGCCGCTCAACTCTTTACCTAGTTGACGAAGCAAGGCGTCGCTATAGGCTAACCGCCGCTGTCCTACCTCTCTGTTCTCCCCATCGGTCTGCCTCGCGCGTCTCACGTCGTCAAGCCGCATTAACTTTTTTTCAGGTGGACAAGGCGGTGAAGGCGAGCTTGAAAGTGGAATAGCTTGAGCCATCTCGTCTCGTCTTGGCGGCGAATCAGAGCTTTTATACAGAGGGAGTTTAATCCCATTTCCAACAGCACTCCAGCTGTCTAGCGACCTGTCCGCATGACGCTTTTTCAGCCGCTCCGCTCCTTAAGAGCTTAGATGACGAGGGGTATGTCATCGCTATCCGTGGAGACCAGCTGAAAACGGTGTTTCTTCCTCATCCATAGCCTTACCTCTTACCCCCTACCTGAGGACGTCTCCCTTCCTCTGACATTCATTGTAACAAACGTCAGAGGTCAGGTGAAAATCGGATTTTTTTCATGCACAGCCTTAGTCAGCTGTCACCCCTCCCTATTGAACTAGCCGGCCGCCGCCTGGCCGGCCCGGTCTACTCACCACGGCAGGAGGTGGTGATTTTTTTTTGTCTTAAACTTAAGTCGCTCACCACATGCACACGCCTCTACTCACAGACAGACACGTTCGTCTTAGGGGGGTCATGCTTGACGCCACACGCCTCCTGTAGTTTTTTTTATATACACACTCTAAGCTCATCACCGTTAATCCTTCAAAAGGTGTTGCTTCGAAAGACATAGAAAATTCGACGTCAACCCGGCTTAACGCAGCAGGTGATGAGGAAGAGGACGAGATGCCGGAGTTGGAAGAGGTAAGCCAGAAATCGCCTATCCATGCAGTATCTGACGAAGAGATGGAGGACGTTGTGCGAACATCGCTGGCCCAGCAACAACTTATGGAAGTGCTGTCGTGCGATTCGCCATTCGATTCCTCGCTGAAACTACATCCCACACTGATGTCGATGATGTTGGACAGGCTGGGAGAGGAGGGCTTCTATCGTTACGTTCCCACCTGGTTAGACAGTTAAGGAGGGGCGATTCGAGGAGCTTTTAAGAATGGAGTCTTCAATGACATTCTGTTAGAATGTGGTACGAACTTTCGGCATCTCCAGCAAGCCAAGGCTATGGAGGAAGCAGTGCCCTCAAGTGATGAGAGCACGACCAGTACGAAGGGGAAGAAAAAGAAACTTACCAAGACCAGAGGTAGTCGTAAAACTTCCAACACTAGTACTCCTCCAGATACTCCGGCTATGTCCTAGGTATCCGAACCTGCCCCAGTTCAGTCCGAGTGCTCTTCGAGTACTTCCCAGTCGGCTTCAACGTCATTCGAAGAACCAACTACTACCACCGGGACTACTGAGTCTCCATCCGAATCTCTTCCGAAAGCTCCGGGACCTTCACCAGTCCCATTCGAAGGAGACTCGGCTGTCGTGGAGTTGGCTCTGCGGGAGATCCATTCGGATACCTCAGGATCAGTTGAGCAGGAAGCTCGTTATGCTCAGGTGGTCAGAGAATCCGATGAACTCAGGGTATGAAGGCATAAATGTGGATCCATGTGGATTCTGCTGTACACTTACAGAAGATGTTGCAGTACACATACACCTGTACGTACACAGTACATTGACTTGCTGTAGATGTACAGCACAATCAACTTGATCTAAAGTTGCCCGCAATATTTGCTGTACGGGAACAGGACTTACTTCTAACAGTGTGCATGTTGTTATATTTTAGCTTTTACAGTTCCTGGAAGTGCCATGATTCTTGGGGTTATAATGGTGCTCGCAGTGTTCGCTTCAGCTTTCGTTTGCTGCTACTATATCTGCAAGTGATCATTTAGACATTGCCAGTCATCAGAATACGCTTTAGCTGCCAGCTAGAGCTGCTACAGGGCTGCAGCAAGAGGTTTATTTTAGGGTCCAGGTTATTGGGAAGTAGATTGTAAAGCAACAACATTTCACTGTGAATATCTGGGGCATCTATATACTCATTACTATGAACCCAGAACTATGCAAACAATTAACAATATACAGCTTTATCTAACATTTCTCTATGGCTCCTTAGTGTGGCAACATGTAAATATGCCTCCACACTCCCCCCAACCTGTTTCAATTAAAAAATGCAACTAAAAGTGTTGTCTTATCTGCACTGTTAAAGGTAATTGTAGGTATACAGAAAAATCTACTGTAGTTTTACAGCACCTACTGTAGCTTTGCAGCAGATTCTACTGTTTACCTACAATAAATTGTACATCTACAGCAGATTCCAATGTACACCTCAAAAAAGGCAAGTCACTAATACCGTTGGGTTCAGACATACATGTACTATAAAAAAAACACTGCCTAGCTTGCTATATAATAAATACATTTTTGCACCTTCATAGTCATGAAAAAGTAGTCTAAATTCAACATGAGACATGGTATTTGCTCCATCTACATACAGATTGCAGGGGAATCCCCCACTTTATCTTCCTCTTGCCGCTCTCCACACAGAGTGTCTGATGTAAACTCACACCAGTGTGTGCTGATTAAACAAACACGGACAGTTGGACACTGACCCCTGGACCTTGTTAGCAGGACTGTACTACAGATACAATTGCTTAAATACTGACTTATAGGTAGGCCTTGCTTTTCCTTCAAAACACATGTAAAGCAAAGGACGTACTCTTTCTTCTTATATGTTCAACTTAGTACTACAAACGTTAGTATTAATCAAAGTAAAAAGGGCAATGAGTACGCCATGCCATCTTCTCAGGCTGGTATGGAAAAAGGATTCGAAAAGTCTGAAATCTTTAACTGTTCACAGATTCAGTGTTTCTACTGTTTAGAATGTCTGAAATCCTTAACTAAGATTCACTGTTTCTATAATTTGGTGCGTTAAATGTCTAAAAACCTTATCTAAGATTCACTTTTTCTATCATTTAGTGTGTTAAATGTCTGAAAACCTTATCCAAGATTCACGGGGTGTTAAATGTCTGCCATCTCCTCAGGCTGGTATGGAAAAAAGATATGATGGCTCCGGTCTAAAAAGTGGGATTACTTTGGTATATTTTGTCCAAGTTTCTGGTGGTGAAAAAACAGTAGGTAGGTTGGTAGCAGTATGAGTGAGAATTAGTTCCTACCATGACTACCAGGAGGCATTACTGAGTTAATGGACCATCATAATCATCTCTGTGAGTCAATCTGTTACCAACCAATGGCTCCCAGGTGAGCACATGGGAGCCATTGTTTGCACATTTTGCACTAATTTGGAAACTGAAACGCAGGATACATTGGCCTATTGCCCTACTGACTTGGGGATAACTTTGAGATGGTCAAGCAGAAAGACTTCGCTGTTTTGGTTGATTGTGAATGGACTTATCCAGTGTACAGTTACATATGGTGTTGTGAGTGTTCAGTGGTCAGGGTATAATTCTTTGTTTAAAAAACACCACCCCAAGGTTTGATTTACCTACCTGGTATCCAAATCAAAACCATTACAAATATGAATACAATTTTTAGTCTATTGTTTATTTTCAAGATCACCTATGCACCAGTTAGCAGGATTACAGATCAACAAAATACTTATTTATGTGTTTAAAACCTCTTATACTCCGGCGCTTATACAAGACCGGCGCGCTTTCAACACTAGTTGCTATATCGCGACCGTACGGTATGACTTCGGTGTCACAAGGTCCCAAACTCCAAATAAGGAAGTGAAACGACGTCGCCTGTCTACCTCGTGCGCGTCATAGCGTCGTCGAAAATAGTGTGACGTCAGCATCTCTCAGGCGGCTAGGAAGTCAGTTCGACAAAATGGCTCACCGAGTTAACTTCGCGGCCGTTTCTCGATCTATGATCGATGCGGCCGTGGAGAAGGAATTTGTAGCCGCGCTACAGAGAGAGGAGGCGGAGAGACAGAACTTCGTGGCCGTTTCTTGATCTATGATTGATGCGGCCGTGGAGAAGGAGTTCGTAGCCACGCTACAGAGGGAGGAGAGACAGCGGACTGCTGCTGAAGCAGAGGGTGTGGTGGATGAGCTGATCGCGAACGTCACTGATCAACTCATCCGCCAGTGCGTGGAACGAGTCAAGCAGCAAGTCTGCATGGAGGCAGGTCTACCGCCCGCCGTGCTGGGGGAGCTGCTGCAGGACTACCACGCGTTATGACCACGCCCTCCGCTTCAGCAGCAAGGTCCCTGCGACCCTCTCTACCAAACGGTCCTTTTAAGGACCAACCACTTATCACAAAAGTTGAAAATCAATCTCAATATAATATACGCTTCAGAAAAACCCCTAATAGGCTCTACACTGAAACCCTGTTGAGTAGGTAGATCGGGTTGGTTTTTTTTTAATTTTTTTTTTTTAGGAAGGGCAATCAGGTCATCGTGTGGAGGTCATCAGGTGTCCTGTGTGCTGTCTGTCTGTCTGTCTGTCTGTCTGTCTGTCTGTCTGTGTGTGTGTGTGTGTGTGTGTGCTAGTGTCAGCTGCAGCAGCTGCACGAGCTGCTTGTGCTGCTCGTGCAGCGGCTATTTGTAAACTAATTAATACGACTTCCTCATTAAATTTGTCATCTACAACTGTTTCAATCTTAAGGCTTTTTTTTTGAGTTTATTCTTTTTTCAAATTTGGTCCCACCTCAAAAGAGGAATAGGACTCTGTAACAATGTAGCTCTCTTGATCAATTAACAGCCCCATTTTTCTTAGATGTCATCTGACAGCTTCTTGCTAGGCCAGGATATTGTTAAATAAACAACTTGGAAAGCTAATTACAGTTTTCTGGGCTTGAAATATGAGTATCTTGACTGTAACAGCAGCCTTTTTACCGTATAGTCCTTCAACGGACTCTTGCTGGCCAGACTTTCAAGCAAGTTTGCCAAAGTCCAGCCTGTTATTGAATGTCCAGCCTAGCCTGACCCTCAGTAGAATGGTCCTTGACCCATCTATTATAGTCCAGCAGTGCCTGACCCTTGTATGAGAGTAGTATTGGCGACATTGGCTGACTCTGATATTTACCTGTGTGTACGGGGGGAGGAGAGGGTTCACAGCCACAGCTCTCTTAAGGCAAAGCTTGCGCTTATAGAGCACTACTAGTGGGGGTTTGAATGAGGAGTCTATGGCGTTTGTCTTAAAAAAAAATAGCCATGGCACATGTCGATGTCGCTTAATTATGCTCATATCTCATGTCGATTTTAAGAATTGCTCATGTCACCTGTCACTATGTTTTTCAAGCTTCATGTCAAATGTCACTAGGCCTCATGTCGAATGTCGATTCTAAGAAACAGACATGTTGCCATCTCGAATTTAGTGGTCCACACCGCCGCTGCTGCTGCTGCCGCTGCTGCTGATTTGCTGTTGCTGCTGCTGTTGGTGCTGCTGCTTGTGCTGTTCGTGCAGCTGCTGCAGCTGCTGACAGCTGCTGCTGCTTGTGCTGCTCCTGCAGCTGCTGCAGTTGCTGACGATGTCACGGATGCTGTTGACAGATGCTGCTGCTTGTGCTGCTCGTGCAGCTGCTGCTGCTGCTGACGATGTCACGGATGCTGCTGACAGATGCTGCTGCTTGTGCTGCACGAGACTGAGTAGCTGCTATTACTAATGCTACTAATACTAGTATGAGAAAATACATTTAGTCAGTTGATTAAATCAAGGAGGTTTTCTGACTTCAGTGGATCGTTTAGCCATCGGCCACGGGCAAAACTTGAAACCATTTTATACATGGGACAATTGGCAGAGTCGAAACATGTTGGTACGATGGGATCGATCATGTTCATCATCAGTTCAGGCAAAGGAAGTGTGTCGACAGCACGCGAAAACTTCATGTCTGGATGTTTCAACACAAGGCCTTTTATCACACTCACACAGCTGCTTTGAAGAGTGAATCCTTGACCAAACTTGAGCTTTTCCAACACAGCTTTGGCCTCTTTCTGTCTCTTTCGGGTTCATCTCAGTGCTGTCTAGCATGTCCTCAAAGTCTTTAACATAATGTTCCAACGGGCTACAAATGATGTACTCCAGATCATCGTCCGTATATGTCGTCTCCTCGCACCATATTGTGTCTTCTCCTGTTTCGAATTCCGTCATTTTCTGAACAATCTCCTCGTGAGTGCCTTGCATATATCGAAGCTCCTTCAAAGACCTGATAACTTCTATGGCGAAGACTGAACAAATACCTGAAGGAATTTCACCACAGTCAGGCCAAGTATACGGAGCTAAGAAAAATAGCTCCAACAAAATCTTCTCCCTCTGTCCAAATGAAACTACTTCTGTTCCGATGAAGTTGAAGCATGCTTCTATCCATTGCTCCTTGGTGACGTCCTTCCAATGTTTCTTTACCTCACATGCATCATAGGGCACTGTTTCTCTTCCTGCTTCAAGTGGAAGTTGCTTTTTCTTTCTTGGACTCATTTGGAGAGAGTTTCGATGCTCTGTAGCGTCAACACTTCGATAAGAAAAGTAGCTGAAAATAGCAGAACTAACCATCATAACATTCTGAGCGAGCGTAGAGTGGACGATGCTACGATGATGAAGGGCGGGTCGAGAAAGTGTGATGGGTGAGAGCGTCGTTTCACTCCTTATGTACCCTGTCCTAGATAATCCTCTTAAACTGCTGAAAAGACTCTCTCAGTACAGAGTCTCTACTCAATTAAGAGATCTGTTAAGTAAGTTTTCACATGCTACCTGACTACTGCAGGTGGGTTTAGACTTAAGCAGCTTAGTGCACACACGTGTCTGTTAGAAAGCTACCTGCACACCTGCCTTCCTTTTTCACTAGTATTTACCCCCTGCCGACTTATAAAGCGCCTATACACGTGTCAGCCTCCTTATATACGCCTTCTTGCTTCTAGAGCTAAGCTACTTACCGTCGTTTTCAGCTGCCGCAGGCTGACTGGCAGCTATTTAAAAGAGAATACCCGTTACCTGTATAACGGATCAGGGGGTTATGAGATTAGAGTGTGTATACAAAAAAAGCTACAGGGGTCGTGAAGCAAGCGAGAGGGTGTCTGTCTGTGAGGTAGAGACGAGTACATGTGGTAAGCGACTTAAGTGTAAAACAAAAGCACCTCCTCTTGCCGTGGTGAGTGGAGCGGACGGCAGCTGGCTAGTTGAATAAGCGTCAGCTTAGAAGATAATCCGTCCACCGGCTGGCGCGTCACACCTGTTGTTAATCACCTCCTGTAGTCTTTGTATACACAGTTGACCTGGCTTTATCTCTTCACCAGCTATAATCCCATATACATGTAGCGCACGTTACACTTGTTATCCCTCTTTTCATGCTGATGGATGAGGGGTGGAAGGGTTCAGGTGAAAAGCAATTTGATTCCTCTCTGGAAGAGGGTGGGGCTCTAGGTGAAAACAAGCTTAGAACATCCGGATTAGCCGCTCTCTCAGCTATATAAAGAGCCTCAATTTTTCTTGGAACAGTACTTCACCTCTGCCCACTTCGTCTTGTTGTACACTATCAGTCACGAGGCAGACGCTCGAAGTAGCAGATCTTTGCAGTATGGTTTATACAGGGGTTACCTGCTAATAGGAGTTTGTCTAAAAAAAGATGGGTGAGTAGATCGCTTTTTTCTAAAAAAAACACTTAGAACACGGGTATGAATATGTAGCACTGTAAATAGTTAGTGTGAGTACACAGTAGAATCTTCGGTACTATAGTCTTAACTGTCTAAAGACTGTGGAGCGCGTTTATGTGCGGTCTCCTTACTAATTTCACTTGACCAGGCTGGCAGGGTCAACTAGTCTAGGTAATTGGAACCACAAGGGTGGCTACTCAAGATCCAAGTAGACCTACTACTACGAGATTGTCTTTTGACCACTCTGCCGCCTGGTGATTACATGCTCTAGTCTAGCTCGCCATACCCTAGTATAGTTCTCCGCTCTTTTCGTCAGATGGCGCCACAATAGGATTTTTGTACATTTCTACGATACTCGCGAACATTTTAAACGCATAATGAACTATATAAGCAACAAAGCACACTTCTAATATATTGAATATAAAAAACCGCGCTCATCATCCCTCTAATCGCATTTTCCAGCCGCCGGCCAGCTGACTGCTGACGACAGGAGAGGGTGATTTTTTTTCTTTAGATTTAAGCCGCTTACCACACACGCGCCCTCTAGTCACAGACAGAGTGACAGAAAGGGAGGGGGTCGCTTTGTTCACGCTACCTGTAGTTGTTTTTCTATACACACTCTAAGCCCATGACCTGCTAATCCTTTATACAGGTAACACGTGTTCAACTAATTACACTATTGTATGACAGTCGGTACACGGATTAATTTTAAACCACCCTCCCATCTGGATCCATGTCTGGTGGGTGGAAGGATCCAGCTGAAAAGCGTGATTAGGGCTTTTGTTTCTCTTATGATAGCAGCAGGTCAGCATGCGACAGCTGAAAATGTCAGACTAAGTCGAATTGTTTGTTTACAAACAGTCACGTGTCACGTGGTGTTGTTTACAAACAAGTGAGCCACGTGGTGTTGTTTACAAACAAACCCTAAGTAGGTCACGTTACCCTAGTTACCAGAATGCCGGCTTCTGATTGGCTGAGCCTAAGTAGGTCACGTGACGTAAGTAGGTCACGTTACCATGGTTACCAGAATGCCGGCCTCTGATTGGCTGAGAGCTTCTAAGTAGGTCAGTAGGTCACCCAGAATGCTGGCTTCTGATTGGCTGAGAGCCCTAAGTAGGTCACGTTACCATGGCAACGGGTCACTTGACCAAATGGCGGCCTCTGATTGGCTGCATATCGATTGAGTAATAAACAGTAGTTAACTATAGTCCCGTTCCGATACATACTATACTACTCACGTGGTATGATCTCATCAAGTTGGATACCGAACTTGAATTTCAACATAAAAAGGAAACATGCAAAGGAACTCCCTTTACTTAATAAGACATAAGACCTGTTGCTATTTTGGATGAATACCCCAGATCATATAACTTGACATTATGTCAGATTCTTTTTTACTCATTTTTCAGTTCATAGTTTAGGTAATTTTTACGTTGGCAGCTTCAGGTGTAGTATTTCAGTTATATTGAGATGAGCAAAGTGTAAGTTACCTGTTGCAGTAAGGTTGTGCGCGTTATGTGAATTCTTAGTTCTTGTTCCTGAAGTGTTGGCCTGCCTACCACTCCTACCAACATGTAAGTTCCCTTGCAGCCTCGTTTCCTAGGTAACAATTAGGAAACACAGAAATATTATATAATTGATAATTACAAATACAGATAAATTCATATATTTACCAGGTTTTACATGAATTAAGATGCCTATATCATGGATGATATATTAGCCAAAGTTAATGATTAATCAAGATATCAAACAGTATATGTGATTAGCCTCTTTTCACAGGGAGGTATTGTCCTCTATATCTCTGTTATCATGGTTGCCACCAGAAGTTGATGTAACAGCAGCCTCAACACGCTACATCAAAGACTATCATCAGGTCCTGTTCTGTTTACGTCCAAGTGCAGCATCTTCAAGGTGCACCAAAGACTCCAATCAGGCCCTGTTCTGTCAACATCCAAGTGCAGCATCTTCAAGCTACATCAAAGACTCTCATCAGGCCCTGTTCTGTCTATGTCCAAGTGCAGTCAGAGGGAGACAGATTTGAGGCTGAAGACACTATACAGTAGGAGTAGTAGAAACTATATTAGTTACTCAGTGGGACTAGACCTCCCCCTGTTACAGTGCCACATGTGTTCTAACCATATAACATTTTTGATGCATTATGCTGCCCTTAAAGTAATAACGAGAGCTTACCATGTTGCTGGAGATGTGGTTTCTGGTGATATTTGACTCTGTTGGAACAGGCTGGTACGCTCTGGCTGTCTACATAGAGCAGGCTGTGACACCAGTCATACAATATATGGAAGCTCCTGCCACCTAAAGGCTGTTCTGCTGGTCTTGGCAAAATAACCACCACCCTCATAAAAGTCCCGTTCTGTTGTTTCACCTCTTTCAGTTCCCATCCTATACAGAAGAGTAACAGATGAGCAAAAGGCATGAGGCAGGACTATCATATCTGATACACCCATTAAAAATGGCATAGCTCTTACTATGTCATCATGACAATTGAATGCAAACCCAATGTGTAATTCAGCAGGGTTGAATTCATGTATCATGTTAGTGATGAGGGCTTGATACAATTTAAGACAGTTGGCATGATGCAATAATTCAGTACTGGTGAGTTACTTGTTGGCACTATGTTGGTGGAATATGATAAAGGATGTTGCCTCAAAGGATTCATGTGTAGAATCTTTTAGATATGAAGGGCAGCTCTGACTACACAGCAGAGTTTGTCCACCTGCTTACAGACAGAGTGTAACAGTGATAACAGAGTACAAGGGTCAGTCAGAGTTAGGGCCGAGTCATTTATTACTAGCTGGGGGGCTTGGTGGACTTTCACAAAACAGCAATTTTTTTATGACCCTCCCCATCAATTAGACAAAAATTATCTCCCCCCCACTTTGTTCGGATTTTGAGAAATGGCCCCCCCAACCAAAAATCGCATGCGCCTGTGGAATCACACATGGTCGCAAATATTTAAATGGAAAATATCTTATTATGACGACGACCCCCCAGCATTCAGGCTTTTCCAGTGTTGCCCCCCCCCCATTGAGGGGCTGTTTTCTTTCATGAGCCCTCCTCCTCCTCAACCTATATCCACCAACCCTGAAATTATGGGCCAGAATGTATAGGATAAAAATCGACACAGCGACACAGCACCTTAGCTAATGATCAACACGGCGACACGCCAATAATTCTGGCTACCCATGTATAGTCACAAATGGCCCTGCGGACAATCAGCCCCATGTCTATAAGCTCACCGGAAGATCAGCCCTATGATGAATGTGCCTCTACATGGGTAAAAATCGACATGGGCCACACAGCGACACAGCCCTTTTAGGCCCTTTTAAAAATCGACGGACACAGGAAAATCGGGGATAAAAATCTGCTCGGACATTAAGGACATGGCCTCATGGGGGCCGATTGTCATAAGGCCTATTGTCAGGGCGCCAATCGTCATGTGGCTAATAGGCTGAGGGCCTGTTGTCCCAGGGCCGATTGTCAAGAGGGCCCCTGGTCCGGACACCACACATATTCATAAAGCCATTCTTCAAAATCTAGAATTGATATCTTCAAGTGTAATATATCACTGGAAAGCTTATGAGATTAATTTTAAAGTTGTCTTTTTCCTTGGAGTATCCTAATGACTAACTATGTTAGCTACTATTGACTATAATGGTTAGCCAGTACTGACTAAGTTCTCGAGTCTAATTATTATCAGTGTAGAGACTTGGATGATGGCTGCTATGTAATATCCCGGCTAATACTTTGTAGAGTTCATGCAATTACCACCTTAGACAGTCAGTAAGGCTTAGTGTAGAATGAACAAGATGCCATGTATAACTTCAATCCATATGGATACAGTTACTAGTGGTGCTGTTGCTATGCACACATAGCAAAATATGCCCATTGCTAGGCAAGCTATGGGCCAATACATATCTAGATGCATATTGTATGGTGTGTCTACCTTGGAATATTGCAAGTTAATCTTCATAACTGTCCTTTATGTAGAAGCTAGTAATGACTTATATGTTAACATGGTGCACAAAACAAATGATAAAAAAACATGAAGAAGGACCTTAACGATAACACCCCAACCACCCCCCCCTACCCCTGCTGCTTGAAATATTACTTATGATTGAATAGAAGTCGGGTATACAAGACTAACTAGTCTGATATATACAGTCAGCTCCCTCTAATGTGGACTTCCCAAAAGTGGCCTCATAAGAGGGATGGCCACATTAAAGGGAGGATTTTACATAAAAATAAAGAGAAAACAGTCAGTACTTTCCAAAAATTGGTCAGTACTGACCACCTTGACAGTAGTCCTAGTTAACTAACTGAGGTTGGCCGTATAGGGAGCCAGAAAATGTCTAACTAGGTTAGCTACTATTGACTGATTAGTAAGCCAGTACTGACTAAGTTCTGGAGCCTAGATATGATCAGTGTGGAGACTTGGATCATGGCTGCTATGTAATATATCGCCTAATACTTTGTAGAGGTCATGCAATTACCACCTTAGTCTAGAATGAACAAGGTGCCATGTATAACTTCAATCTGTATGGATACAGTTACTGGAGGTCCTGTTGCTATGCACACATAGCAAAATATGCCCATTGCTAGGTAAGCTATCGGCCAATACATATCTAGATGCATATTATATGGCATGTCTACCTGAGAATATTGCAAGTTGATCTTCATAGCATCTCTATGTAATGACACTGTATTTGGCACTTTTATTACAGATAGATAGCAAAATATGCCTGTTGGCAACCATGAATAATACAGAAAACCAACATGACCAGAAGATTCCCTATACTTGATTTTGGGGGGGTAGGTGTTGTTGGAAAATGGATAGCTCTATTTCCTAGAGAGACAGAGCCTCATTAAGCTATAATTACGCTAATTAACCTAAATGGCCTAAAAATAGCCCAAATGGTAAAAATAAAAAATGGAGCGGTATGCTATTTTTTTCAGTACCTTATCATCTACAGATTCCATTAAAAAAAGTATCATAACCATGAAAATCCCACGGGACCTAGTAAATGTAACAATTGCTCCCGCACTAATAGTATAACCAAATAAGTCATTTTTGACTCCCTATACAACCAATCTCTCAGTCACTATAACCTGACCAAATAAGTCATTTTTCGACTCCCTATACAACCAATTTCTCAGTCACTATAGCCTAACCAAATGAGTCATTTTTAGGTCCCTATTGACCAACCTAGGTTAGTTAATATTTTCAGGTTGGTCAGTCTTTCCATTTTAGGCCAAGTCCTTTTGAATGAGGTATTAGTCACATGGTATTAGTCACATGGTGCTTTTAGTTTATCTGTGTACGCATGTATCCACTCCATAAATATGACCTGAGCTGTCGAAACGGCTTTAAAGATTCATCACTCACTCTGCATATATCTGTTGTTGTCTCAGTGTATATATGTTATCTATATGCATCTCTCTCTCTCTCTGACTTTCTCCCCATATCTGTCTATATCTCTATGTGTTTTCCCTCTCTCCCTATTCTATCTCTGTCTGTCTCTGTCTCTGTCTGTCTGTCTGTCTCCGTCTGTCTGGCTGTCTCTGTCTGCCTCTTTCTCAGTATCTCTGTATCTGTCTGTCTCCCTCTCTAGCTCTCTCTCCCGCTCATTAAATTTTCTCTCGTTTCCTCCCTCTCTTCCTCCTTTTCTCCCTAAACCTAAAACCTACACTAGTTTGAAGGCATGGCCTGTGGCACATGGAGATACATCTGCATACAATACGCGGCCCTCAGGCACCCCAGCACTTCTTACATGTCACCTTCAAACATCAGGGACTAAACATTTCTAAACCACAGGGGGCCGTGGATTTGGTGGCGGGGATAAAAAATAAGTGAACCCCTTCACCGGAGGCTGGGGAAATTTCACACCTTAAGGGTGTCACTGGTCTTCAGTAATAAAGCCTACTTAGATGTTAGAAGGACTACACGCGTCCTGATTTTCGACCCGTCAAATTTCACCGCCTACCCCTCCCCTGTTGTTAACAAATAAGCACTCCTTAAAACTTCACAAGTTGTGTACCTTGAAAACAGCGACATAACACCTTCACATCTCTGTGTGCCAACCTCAGACTGCAGGCCTCAGGCCGGACAAGGAGAAGGATGGTGTCAGGTTTGTATACGCTGGGAGGGAAAATAGGTAAAGAAGGGATCAACTTTTAAATCCTTTTGAGGATGGTACATGATGCTTCCAAAGGGGTTCAATAAATTGTGTCGTCATGATGCACTAACGAAGCAAGGGCGAGTTAATCTGCAGTGCTACATTGGTGCATCATGCCTAACAGTATTTATGAGTGTATCAGCCCCGTTAGGTTGGTATGATGCATGAATGTATCACTTATATCATTGCATGAGTACAGTCCATTGCCATGAAGTGTATTCATGCAATGATATAATGCTGTCCCTGTCTCTCTTCTCCCTCTCTCCTTTCCACCTACATTATCTCCCCCTACACTGAAAAAAGTAAACTCGTCTCCAGACTCGTCTAAGTGACTGTCATAAAATAAATGAGTCAAAAGTTGTCTGAGAGCTTTCAGGTTACCATTGCACAAATAGAATCTGGAGCTGGCAAATGTCGGGTTTTGGGCTGGCCCATGCCAAGTGAGTCTTCTATCTCCAGTTAGAAGACCTGTTTCTTAGACAAGTTTTTAACTCATTTATTTTATGACAGTCACTTGGGAGAGACTGGAGACAAGTTTACTTTTTCAGTGCATACTCGTTAGTTGACAACTTACCGTAAAACCTCACGTATAAGCCGCGGCTAGTACGCAAATCAGATAGGCAGTGTGGCTTATAGCATTGGCCCAGGCTCGGGGTGCGGCTTATATGCGAGTTTTTGCCACTATGGTCCAGTACTAAAATCGGCACATTCAGATGGCTGGTGCGGCTTATAGGATCAGCCTGAAGTCGGGATGCGGCATATACGCGAGTTAGGCTTGTACGCGAGGTTTTACGGTACACGTCTCGGCGACCATACAGCACACACACCCATTTGTTCCAACCTCTCACCACCCCCCCCCCCTCCCCGTGCCAAGATGGTGCTCAGGTTGGCAACTTTGTAGTCATCTCCTGTCCTGGGGAAAACAGGTACCGTGTAACTTCATAAACCCTGCCAACATCTTAACATAACAGGTACCGTGTAACTTCATAAAAGCCTGCCAACATCTTTATATAACAGGTACCGTGTAACTTCATAAAAGCCTGCCAACATCTTTATATAACAGGTACCGTGTAACTTCATAAAAGCCTGCCAACATCTTTATATAACAGATACTGTGTAACTTCATAGAAGCCTGCCAACATTTTAATATAACAGGTACCGTGTAACTTCATAAAAGCCTGCCAACATCTTAATATAACAGATGCCAGCCACATCATGAAACCCTGCCAACACCTTAATATAACCATCTATGGATGTCAAGTATACACTGGGCCTACACATTCGACTACCCCTTTATTGCACCGAAGGACATTTTACAAAAGGGTGAAAGATCTCCCCAAAACTGTCTTAGGGAGTGTTCATTTGTTAATTATGAGGGGGTTGTGATATTTTGTACAGAGATGCAAAAATTATTTACGCCCCCCTCTCGAGAGCGAGTGAAAGATTTCGCGTCCCCCCGTGCCAAAGGTGCTGAAATTTTTCGCATATTTTTTTTTGCTAAAAAGTCCCATAAGCTTTTACCCCCCCTCCCCCACCTTAAGAGAGGGTCGGAATTTTTGACGACCGCCCGCCCTCCAGAGGGGTCATACATTTTTACGCTCTGCCCCCAAACCCTGACCCCCCACCCCCTGTAACTAATACATAAACACTCCCTTTGGCCACATGTGTGTGTTGTGTGGGGTGCAGCCACGGTGAGGCACATCCTGGATACCTTGTGTACAGGTACAGTACAGGTGGCTGTGGAGGGTGTGGGTACACGTCAACCATGCACTAGGATCCTGTAACCACACAGGGACTAAACCATGCTGGCTGACTTATCCTGACTTCCTGTCTGCACCCGCTGACCACATCTATAGTACATTCTACTAAGATCTATATATCCTGATAAGTCTTACCAGGAGAATAGGCGGACATGAAAAAAGAGAAAAGAAAATATTCATCCTCATTAACCTTCCAAGTTGTTATTCCTTCCTGGATTTTCCTCTTCTCAATTGTTCATGATTTTTACCAATTAACATTTTGTATTGGTGAGACCTATACATAGAGGCCTAAAGTACCCATCCAGCCTTCCCTTATAAATGTGAGCATGAGTCTGGTAAGTTACGTAGAGTTACAATGGGGTTCAATCATTTCCAGTCATTCAGTCATGTATCCAGCTACCAGAAATACATTGTTTTACGCCAAATGATGTTTTTAGCATATTGTAAAACCTTGCTAGTACACAAATCAGATCGTATAGCGGCTTATAGGATCGGCCCAAAGTTGGGGTGCGGCTTATGGCTGTGTCTCACGACCTTAGGACAATGTTTTTGTCTCTGACCGGGTGCCGTCTCTGACCAGGTGCCGTCTCTGACCGGGTGCCGTCTCTGACCGGCTTGGCTTGATAAGGTCAAAATAACAACAGCATGAGGATAATTATAGTTATAACTATGATTATATAACAACCGCCATAACATTTTTCCAAATCCTCATATGTATGAGTATAATTCTTTTTAAAACACCTTTTTCTGACACCTGGTCAGAGAGGGCACCCGGTCAGAGAGGGCACCCGGTCAGAGACGGCACCCGGTCAGAGACGGCACCTGATCAGAGACAAAATCATTGTCCCAAGGTTGTGAGACACAGCCTTATACGCGAGGTTTTATGGTAATACAAAATTTGGCAATAATGAGGAGCCATAGGGAAACGTTCTGCAACATTGTATGACGTTTTCTTGTTTACCGTGAAGTCTTTTCTACACAATAAAACATATTGCAATTTATAGAGCGCCACTTGTGAGAGTAGGTGTGTGGTGGAATAGAGTGAGTAATACATTAAACGATGTAGATGCAGAGGTAATCGAAAGGGGATGTACACCATCGGTGCATTAATGTCCACACTGTTAATAATAACTGCAGGGGTAGACACTAACGCTGGCCCGGGAGCCAATGGCCCGTAATTTTGGGTCCGGGCCCGTAGTTTTCTTCAGAATTACCTTCCCATGGGCCCGGGTGGCCCACAGGACATTTTGCAAGATATTTGATAGGAATATAACTGATCAGTATAGACATGTAATATGTCGTTGGAAAGAGAAAAATGTGAGGAAATGAAGCAATTTGGTGTCATTTTAACATTGGTAAATTAGGAATTTATATGATTTTCTCATTGAAAAAAGTAAAATACATTCTCTGGCCCACAGCTAAAAGTCCGGGCCCATATATTTTTGGAGCTACGGGCCCGGGTGGCCCACAGCTGAAAAAGTTAGTGTCTACCCCTGTAACTGCCGTTTCTACATAGAAACAGTGCACAATTTCACAGTGCATCACTGTGAAATTGAAATACATTTAGAGATTGAAGAACTCTCTCATATTATATTGTGTATACTGTAATTGTACAATAAGGTTGAGTGCTAAAGTAGATAGGTATCAATGTTAATTCTACAAACTATTTTGACAGTGCAGATCCTCTCGGTAGTTCAAAGTGCTCAAAGTCATTAAATGTCCATTAGTTGCCGGCATTAAGGTCTATCCATCCATCATCCATGTCACATAGATAGTCTGCTATCTGGGTCAGATTTTTGAAAAATGTCACATTCTGGGGTCAAAAGTGAGTAACCATGAAAATTCACAAAACTCAATTCATCTTTATGCAAGTTTCTTACATTGAAAGACATATATCTTGGGTGTCCAAAAACAATAATTGCATGGTTCTACCCCTACCGGTGCAGTTTTTATTGACTTGCGAACACATTATAGAGTAAAAGTGTTGGCAGTTACGCCCAAAACTACTACAACATGGTTATTATATCAAAGAAACACCACAGTGACTCCTAAATTCATTTACAAGTAGCCTTAGTATGTGTGAATAGGCATACCAAGTTTGAAAACACTTGGCCATAAACTTTTTGATTTGTCGCTCAGCAAACTTTGCGAAAATATTGAAAATGATGAAATATTTCCACTAAATCACCAACTTTAGTCTAATTTTCTCAAAACGGTCCTTTTTGTCATCGAAATCACTTTGTGTTATCTTCAACATGTGTACTTGCAATAGCAAGAATCATTTCACATACAAAGATACCTCTCTCGGCATGGTGAGCTCGTAAAACCAGCTTAGTTTTAGAGTAAAAGTGTCGGCAGTTACGCCATTGGTTATCACATGGCATAACCTCTGCTACATATCTCAAACACCTTCCACAGCTATCTATTCTATATTTCTATGTACAAAACAGGATGGATGTATATTTTAACCCTAAAACACACCAGTTATAACACATTTTATACCAAATGGTATTCCTCAAAATATGTCGAAATAAGGGAAAATTTAGGTAAATATGTAAGGCCAGTCACTTTTAGGGGGAAAAAATGAGTCATGCCGTATGGGCAAAATGACTATTTGGGATGGTAGAAGTCCCATAGGGGCATTCTCTGTTAAAATATGGAGATGATTGACTGAGTGAAAGTAGTATATTTTACAAAATATAATAAAAGTGTCGGCAGTTACGGATTCTAAGTCAACCCTGACAAATTGAAAAATCAGCAGAATTTATATATTATTTGTTCAAGCTATCACAGCACATAGCCCCTCATCATGCTGTGCAGAGAAAATGTTCATACCATTAATATTAAGGTGTGTATGGCAATAAATACATTTCTGCGTAACTGCCGACACTTTTACTATATGAATGACTATTTTCTGCTGTATTTATCACAAGCATGTTCTTAGCATAAGTATAGCACACTAAAATGTTGAAGGGGATGTGTAGGCATAATATAAACCACAAAAAAACACAATTAAGATGATAATTACGGACTCAACAGGGATTTCTGTTGACATTTTGTTCATTTTCTCTCTGAGACACCCTTTAACAACCCTTTTAGTAAACTAAAACATGCCAAACTGCTTCAAAATCACACTATATTATGTATTAATGTCCATTTCCCAAAGTTGGTTTGAGATTTCCAGGGGATGCACAATATTACAGCATCAGGAAAGGTTTTACAATAGACCAGAGTAAAAGTGTCGGCAGTTACGTAAAAGTGTCGGCAGTTACGTGAATGTTGCGCCCCTTGTCCCACTACACAAGAGCAAGGGATTAGGCTGCAAATCCTATCCAGATTGAATAAACATATACCTCTCATGGTTATACATGTCTTAGAAATGATAGGCATGGGGTATTTCTAGATTTATAGAGGAAACTTACCGTAATTGCCGACACTTTTATTATTTTCCAAAACTACATTTTTAGGCCTGGAGCCCTTAATAATGGGTGTATCCCCACTAAATTTTTACCAGTTTTAGTATACATATACCCCTCAAGATTGAAAGAAAAAAGTACATTTGGTGACCCTTACTAATTGTCCAGTGGAATAACCAAAAGTAAAAGTGTCGGCAGTTACACGAGTGGCATTTTCAATACAACAGGCTATATTGACCAATTGAGCAAAGATATCTTTAAAAAAAAAATTGTATGTGTGAGACAACATATATAACTGATAGGAAACCATGATTAAGCAGGGTTGTGACTGTTTTTGTTGAGGTGGGGGAGTTATGAAAAATGTAAAGAAAGGTTTGACGCACAGTTTTGGGGTATTTTAGCCCTTTGGAGGCTCATAACTTGAAAAATATCCACTTTACATCCATGATTTTACATTTTTCTGAAAGCCTGGACTGGTACCTATTCTATAAAAGAAGAAGAAACTAGATTGGTGCAGCCATTTTTATTGCAGAGCTGTTTGAAGGTGAAAAACACCCAAAAGTGACATTTTTCAAAATTCTCACCCATCTATCAACCTACTGATTGTACTACCAGCTGAATACAGCCTTTAAAGTCAGGGACACTTTGGCTACCTTGTGGAGATATCGGCTACACAGAGAGAAGTGATAGAGTCACAGTGACTCCCGCTTGGGATTCACACAGCTATCACTCAGATGACTCTATAATGACGCTCTAAATGACTTTCTAAAATTATAGAGTCAAATGGATTTGACTCCCTTCACAAAGAGAGTCAAACTCAGTGGACTCCATTCAGAATCAGAGTCAGACAGGTCTGACTCTCTTCTGACCAGAGTCAAACTCACGTGACTCTCTATGAAAGAGAGTCAAACAGATTTGACTCCATACATTCCAAGAGAGTCAAAACTATTTGACTCTACATCGAGAAAAGTTAGCCAGCACATCATGTCATTCTAGAGTTGATTCGTATCAAAGTCAAATTGATTGAACTCCTGGCTTCATCATTAGATGACAGGAAACCTTCAGATTGAAAGATTCTGAGATTTCCCACCATCATTTATTTGATCTCAGTCATCAAGTTCATAATCCATACATTGAGGAAACAGTGGCAATGCTTTAGCCTAAATGTTTACCTACAGAAACAGTGTCTATGATTCTACAGTACCTCCTTTTGGTCTATTTCACATAATAAAATAGATTTCTTTAGTCCATCAAACATTCCCACTATTAATATGAGTATTACTCAGCTCTGACCGAATCAGACAAATAGGGTTGATCTAAAAGCATTATGAAAGGTGCTGTACTGAGGAAAAAACTCTACAAATTATATCATGAGGGCCTCTAGTGGAAGAACTCGGAACTAGTGTTACATGGAAGATACAATTTTGAGAGTCAATTGGCACTGACTCTGCGACTCTAAAATGATCAGAAAAGCAAAGGCCTAGGCTCCAATTCAATGAAAATCACTATAGAGTCCAGCTCTGCTGACTTCTGTCTTGACTATATTTACATTGGTTTGATTCCGTATCTTTTCTCTGTGCACCTAGTTGCATATCTGATGCACACTATGCATGTATGGGAGTCAACTGGCTGTGACTCCTGAATAACCTGTGACTCCCCTAATGGAGTCCATCAGCCTGTGACTCCTGTCCCACGGGAGTCAAATGGAGATGACTCCATAGCATTTATGGCTATGGAGTCCTAGAGCTATGACTCCCAGAGAACGGGAGTCATGTTAGAGTCCAGCTTGTGGGACTCCCGTTGTGACTCTCTTTTCCCAGATTTGACTCCATTTCTTCTCTCTGTGTACATAATAAATTGCCAACTGTGTATCTGTCTGTCTCTGCCTCTGTCTTGTCTCTTTGTGTGTCTCTGTCTTGTCTCTTTGTGTGTCTCTGTGTATCTGTCTGCGTGTGTCTGTCTCTGTGTCCATATCTCTGTCCCTGTCTGTATGTCTCAGTCTGTCTGTATGTCTCTGTCTGTCTGTCTGTCTGTGTGTCTGTCTCACTCTCAATCTGTCTCTCTCTTTAATTATTGGTTGATAATGTCTGTATCTGTGCGTCTCTTCTTCACTCGGTCTCTCTTTTTCTATGTCTCCCCCCCCCCATCGCCGTCCTTGCCTCAGTGCCCCTCCCCATATATGCCTACACATTATGTGTACATTATATGATCCCTATGGTAGAGTAGTGCTCACTACCCTGAGCCCAGGTCTCTACCATAGACAGCCCCTATGTGTGTAAGACGTCTAGATGCCATCACGTGTGGTGAGGTCACCAAGTCACTAAGATGTACTGTCTACAGACCCACATCCCCCCCCCCCGCACACACACACCACACACACAACCCACAGGTAACATGGGTCTAACCCTTTAAACACCGGGCCACTGTATATAAACTGCAAAGTACCGTAAATTCTCACATAGCAGCCACTGCTAGTACATTAGAGTCAGATTGCCCATTCTCTACCATTGAAACATGGCTATATGTGTAAATATCTCATGGTGACTCAATTTAAAGTGATAAATATCGCTAGCAAATACCATTGATGTCCATGGTTTGTCTGTACGATCAATATTAATGGTTCTAGACCATAAAACATGGCTTTTCCCATAACAAATAAGCAGACTCGCCCGTCAAACGTGAGCGATATTGGGTGGATTTACCTGTTGCGCCGTCTGGTGCCTAGCGAGAGAACCGCTGATAGTTGAATAGTACAGCAATGCAGCAGGTGCGGGACTACATCGCGGGTGGTGTATTAATGCATCATACCTATACTTTTTAAGAATGTATCAGCCTCAGCATAATGCATACATACAACCCTGTCGGATGCTGAAATTAACTAGTAAAACCTCGCGTATAAGCTGCGGCTAGTACGAGAGTCAGATCGGCGGTGCGGCTTATAGGATCGCCCCATGGTCAGGGTGCGGCTTATACACTAGTCTATGGTACAGTACTAAAAGTCACCATAATTGGTACTCTGGTGCGGCTTATAGGGTAGGCCCAAACTTGGGGTGCGGCTTATACGCAAGTTAGGCTTAAACGCAAGGTTTTACGGTATGCCTATAAAGTGGCATAGTAAATTGAAGCATTATGCTGTCCCTAAAGTACTAGATGAGGACTACCTTTAACATGGCCTACTGTCAGCTCCTTTTGTTGACACACCGGGAGTCTGAGGGCTGATATCCTACGCTGAGTTCTCCATTCACACAGAGACACTAACATGGCTATACCCAGGGACACCACCATTTACACTACAGTTCAATGATCTATACAAGGAGACCTGTTGTCTGGCTCCATCTCTGAAAGCATCTCAGTTCGGGCTGTATGGACTATGCCTCCAGGCAAGCCTGACTCCCTTTCAGAGAGAGTCTAGTATTGCCAGACTCCCTTACAGAGAGAGAGTCTAGCATTGGATGCTAGAGGGGGAGTCAGACAATGCTGGAGGAAGACAGTCAGACAATGCTGGGGGAGAGAGTCAGGCAATGGTGGAGGCGGAGAGTCAGGCAATGCTGCAGGGAGAGAGTCAGGCAATGGTGGAGGGAGAGAGTCAGGTAATGCTGGGGGGAGAGAGTCAGACAATGCTGGAGGGAGAGAGTCAGGCAATGCTGGAGGGAGAGAGTCAGGCAATGCTGGGGGGAGAGTCACGCAATGCTGGAAGGAGAGAGAGTCAGGTAATGTTAGAGGGAGAGAGTCAGGCAATGCTGGATGGAGAGAGTCATGCAATGCTGGAGGGAGAGAGTCAGGCAATGCTGGAGGGGGAGAGTCAGGCAATGCTGGGGGGGGGAGTCACGCAATGCTGCAGGGAGAGAGTCAGGCAATGGTGGAGGGAGAGAGTCAGGCAATGCTGGGGGGAGAGCCATGCAATGTTAGAGGGAGAGAGAGTAAGGTAATGTTAGAGGGAGAGAGTCAGGCAATGCTGGAGGGAGAGAGTCAGGCAATGCTGGATGGGGGAGAGTCAGGCAATGCTGGGGGGAGAGTCACGCAATGCTGGAAGGAGAGAGAGTCAGGTAATGTTAGAGGGAGAGAGTCAGGCAATGCTGCAGGGAGAGAGTCAGGCGATGGTTAGGGGAGAGAGTCAGGCAATGCTGGGGGGAGAGAGTCAGGCAATGCTGGAGGGAGAGAGTCAGACAATGCTGGGGGGAGAGTCAGGCAATGCTGGGGGAGAGTCAGGCAATGCTGGATGGGGAGAGTCAGGCAATGCTGGAGGGGGGGGGGGGAGTCAGGCAGTGCTGGAAGGGGAGAGAATCAGGCAATGCTGGGGCTGAGAGAGTCAGGCAATGCTGGAGGGACAGAGTCAGACAATGCTGGTGAGGGAGAGAGTCAGGCAATGCTGTAGGGAGAGTCAGGCAATGCTGGAGGAGAGAGTCAGGCAATGCTGGAGGGGGAGAGAGTCAGGCAATGCTGGAGAGAGAGAGTCAGGCAATGCTGGAGGGGGGGAGAGTCAGGCAATGCTGGAGGGGGAGAGAGTCGGGCAATGCTGGAGGGGGAGAGAGTCAGACAATGCTGGGGGGAGAGAGAGTCAGGCAATGCTGGAGGGAGAGAGAGTCAGGCAATGCTGGAGGGAGAGAGTCAGGCAATGCTGGGGGGGGGGGAGTCAGGTAATACTCAATGGAGAGTGCTTCTAATAAGGACCGTGGAGGGATAGTCAGGCTAGGAGGCTGTAGTCTGGATAAGGGGGGGGGGGTCAGGCAATGCTGTAGGGAGAGTGCTTCCATGTACAAATGGCGGTACACAGTCTCTCCATCCCTGTTTGTTTCACAGACACATCCCCTCTGCGTGCAGAGACTATGTCAGGGAGGGATGGACCCTTTTTACACCCACCCACTATTTGGTTAGCCAAGATGTGTTATCTGGACCCATCCCAAAACAGGGTAAGGGTCCCTGCCAATATTACCTTAGGGAGGATCCATGAATTTGAAGAGGTGGAATTGGGAACCAGTAAATAGCATAGTTACAGAGAGTGTCGGGAAGTGTATCATTAGAAAAAGCTCTAGAAAAGGGGAGATCGGGGTGGTTTGGCCCCCATTTCTGTCCCTGTACATAATTGTAACACATTCAGAGACAAGTGGGAAATGGCTGAACATCCTACGTTAAATGGCACGGGTGTAGCCCAGACCTTACACAGAGCAGCAGGGGCCGGTATAGGTGAATATCATACTGTACAGAGTTTAGTCAAAGACAAGCAGACACATGGAGTATGTACATATAGATGGTGCACAGAGGGCTCTGCTCCCTCCTGCTATACCCTGCCATGTGTCACCCTGCAAGGATGCCATGTTAACCCTTTAAAGGCAGCATGATGCCTTAAAGCATCATACAGTATATCAAACATCCTGCTAAGCCCGTAACCCTGTAGGGTGGGCATGGTGCTGGTGATTTTAATATTACTCTCACCAGGGCTGCATTCATGCATTATTGCACCACGTGGGTAGTGCACAGTCCCTAAAGGGTTACGCCCAAAAGTCCCAGCAATGTTGGCATTCATGACAAAACCTTGGAATTCCAGTGTGGTCTGCACTGAAAATCCACAGATTGAAAGGGTTAGTCAGTTCAGACTATCCTAGGTTGGTCATATGAGTGTTAGTCATAATGGCAAAGTTATATTCAAAAATGACCGAGGGGTCAGTCAGTAGTGACTAACCTAGGTTCATCATTGGTGTGTTGTATTTGTATACCACTAGTTGGGGCCACCTGTCATGACCACTCAGTGGCTCCCCCTGGAAATAAAAAGACTAAGGTGGGTTGGTCAGTACTAACCAACCTGACAATAATAACTGACCTAGGTTGGTCGTATAGGGAGCCAAAAAATGACTAACTAGGTTAGACACTAGTGACTGAGACGTTGGGCGTATAGGGAGCCTAGGAATATCAGTGTGGGTTACCTGACACATGTCTGTTGTGTTCCCCCCCCCCCCACACACACACCCATACACGTGTACATACAACATGACCTTAACCCAATTGCTGACATAATTACGGACAGCCCTACACCCCATTACCCTACATAACACGACCTACCTGTAAATGGCTGTACACCTGTCAATTTTTTTCCCTTTTCAATTTCTGAACAAGTTTAATTAGATAAACATGAAGTAACCGTTCATGTAACCGTTAATGATGATAGCCCACTAATGTCAGTCCCAGAATAACATCCCTTAAAATAGTCTAATATTAGATGTTGTACATGTCCCTGAATCACGCCCCCCCCCCCATACATACACATACATGTATAATATACATGTGTATACACATAGAATACCTGTGAGGAATAGCGGTGACATGAATGGCTCTTAGAAAGAGACCATCTCTGCAATCATAAAATAAACTCATACTGTGAGACACACAATGCAAAGGCCTTTATACAGCCAAACTACAGGGTCACTTACAGACATAAAAGACAAGAGCTAAAATAGTTATACATACATGTACTAGAAGTTAGGAGTAGGGTGTATACTCTACGTGTGGGTAGTCACCGTTATAAGGAGGCACCTGTGGCATGTGTCATGTACACCAATGCACATCTACAGCTGACTTTAGATGAATATACAACACATTGATATCTATTACAAGCATGATGTCCTCATGCGTTTACCTTTGCTTACCAGTGCAGACATGTGTAAGAGCGGTTCATCTGCTGCCGTAGTAGGACATAGATGAATTGTACCCTTTAAGGGCAGCATAATGCAATAATGCATCATGGTCATCACTATGTGTGAATGCAGCCCTGGCAACTAACTGGCCAGTGCTGCATTCAAGCATCATGCTGATCCTACGGGTTTGAGACAACCCCAAAAAAAAGCACTATGCACCAATGCGTGCCAGGGCTGCATTGGTGCATCATGACGACAAATGTCATCTTTTAGTAACATGCTGTCCCTAAAGGGTTAATAGAATTCCCCTGTGAGGGGACTTTAGCCTCCAACTCCAGATCCCTGTGCCCACATCCTAGGTCTCAGGGCTGGCTACAGAGTGGACTATTGTGCACAGGACCTGGCTTTAAACTTCAGACTTAGACTTTTAACAACTTTCTTAAACCCTTAAAACCTATATTCACTAATATCTCTAGTATGGTTGAATGGACTTTAAGCTACAGGTATGTGATACGTGTATATCAAGTATAGAGTAGAGTGCCATGAGGCTGGGTACCATGGTAACACAGTGAGGTACTTACCTGTGTGGGTGTCGCTGGTATCTGACGTCCTCTGTCTGTTCTACAGGTACCTGCCACAGGGGGAAACAGTGGGGGCGTTTGGGTACCTGTTCCAAGTGAGGCACGGTGGGGGTGTTCGGGTACCACAGGGGGGTATGGTGGGGGTGTTCAGGTACCTGCCATGGGGGGCATGGTGGGGGTGTTTGGGTACCACAGGGGGGGCATGGTGGGGGTGTTCGGGTACCACAGGGGGGGCATGGTGGGGGTGTTCGGGTACCACAGGGGAGGCATGGTGGGGGTGTTAGGGTACCACAGGGGGGGCATGGTGGGGGTGTTAGGGTACCACAGGGGGGGCATGGTGGGGGTGTTCGGGTACCACCGGGGGGGGGGGCATGGTGGGGGTGTTCGGGAACCTGGCACAGGGGGGCATGGTGGGGGTGTTCGGGTACCTGCCATGGGGGGCATGGTGGGGGTGTTTGGGTACCACAGGGGGGGCATGGTGGGGGTGTTCGGGTACCACAGGGGGGGCATGGTGGGGGTGTTCGGGTACCACAGGGGAGGCATGGTGGGGGTGTTAGGGTACCACAGGGGGGGCATGGTGGGGGTGTTAGGGTACCACAGGGGGGGCATGGTGGGGGTGTTCGGGTACCACCGGGGGGGGGGCATGGTGGGGGTGTTCGGGAACCTGGCACAGGGGGGCATGGTGGGGGTGTTCGGGTACCTGCCACAGGGGGGCATGGTGGGGGTGTTCGGGTACCTGCTACAGGGGGGCATGGTGGGGGTGTTCGGGTACCACAGGGGGGGCATGGTGGGGGTGTTCGGGTACCTGCCACAGGGGGTGGGGGTGTTCGGGTACCTGCCACAGGGGGGGGGGGTGTTCGGGTACCTGCCACAGGGAGGTGGGGGTGTTCGGGTACCTGCCACAGGGGGCTGGGGGTGTTCGGGTACCTGCCACAGGGGGGTGGGGGTGTTCGGGTACCTGCCACAGGGGGGGGTGTTCGGGTACCTGCCACAGGGGGGTGGGGGTGTTCGGGTACCTGCCAGAGGGGGCTGGGGGTGTTCGGGTACCTGCCACAGGGGGGGGGTGTTCGTGTACCTGCCAGAGGGGGGGGGATTGGGGTGTTCAGGTACCTGCCACAGGGGGGGTGTTCGTGTACCTGCCAGAGGGGGGGGGGATTGGGGTGTTCGGGTACCTACCACAGGGGGGCGGTGTTCGGGTACCTGCCATAGAGGGGGGTGTTCGGGTACCTGCGATGGGGGGGGGTGTTCGGGTACCTGCCACAGGGGGGTGGGGGTGTTTGGGTACCTGCCACAGGGGGGTGGGGGTGTTCGGGTACCTGCCACAGGGGAGGGGGGGTGTTTGGGTACCTGCCACAGGGTGGGGGTGTTCGGGTGCCTGCCACAGGGGGGTGGGGGTGTTCGGGTACCTGCCACAGGGGGGTGGGGGTGTTCGGGTACCTGCCACAGGGGGGGGTGTTCGTGTACCTGCCACAGGGGGGGGGATTGGGGTGTTCCGGTACCTGCCACAGGGGAGGGGGGGTGTTTGGGTACCTGCCACAGGGTGGGGGTGTTCGGGTACCTGCCACAGGGGGGTGGGGGTGTTCGGGTACCTGCCACAGGGGAGGGAGGGTGTTTGGGTACCTGCCACAGGGTGGGGGTGTTCGGGTACCTGCCACAGGGTGGGGGTGTTCGGGTACCTGCCACAGGGGGGTGGGGGTGTTCGGGTACCTGCCACAGGGGGGGGTGGGGGTGTTCGGGTACCTGCCACAGGGGGGGGGGGGTGTTCGGGTACCTGCCACAGGGGGGTGGGGGTGTTCGGGTACCTGCCATGGGGGGGGGTGGGGGTATTTGGGTACCTGCCACAGGGGGGGGGTGTTCGGGTACCTGCCACAGGGGGGTGGGGGTGTTCGGGTACCTGCCATGGGGGGGTGTGTTTGGGTACCTGCCACAGGGGGGAAGGGGGTGTTCGGGTACCTGCCATGGGGGGGTGTTCGGGTACCTGCCACAGGGGAGGGGGATGGGGCTGTTCGGGTACCTGCCTACCTAACACATGATTACTCTCTGCCCCAGGCACCAGATTAGGACCAAATTCGTCCATATTCATATTCATGTTTACCTATATTAATGTCTTCTTTTAACAATTATTTCCCCTGTTATCCCATGGATTTCCATCTACTATCACAAAATGTGATGTCAGAGGTATGTTTGCAGTACAAAGTTTCTAAGGGTGTGTTTGCCAGAAAAAAAAATCCAGCTTGACCCTAGATATTCGCTGCACCACTCATGTTGTTGGCTTTCATACGAGAAGTCATCAAGTGTGACTGCTGAACTACTTCTGTGACATACCTGACCCGTGGCAGAGGTATTTCCTTTTGAGGGTTTGTTTTGATTACCTCTGCACTGGAGATTGCCAGTGTAACCCTCACGTCACGGAGCCCCCCTTGGTGGGTGATTATGAACTATCATGTTATAGCTTCTGCTGCAGCTCCACCACTCCCCCTGGTGTTATATGTGGGTACTGCTGGTTGCTACTGACTACTGTGGGTAGAGATGGTGGTTACTTGCGGTCTCTGGCCCCAACTCTATAATATTAGAGTCTGGGCAAAAACTTCTTTGACTAACTTGTCTTCAGGAGTTGACCAATGTACACCGGTTCCTGTGCACAGCCTGACAGGAAGTAACACTCTAAATATAGCAGTTCCACCAGTCCCATTTGGAGCCCTAGTGGTGGAAAAGGGTATTGATTGAGCGTTATGTTGCTTAGGAGTGGCCCAGAGTAATCCACACCCTCCTGACCGTATCCAGGCTCCATGCTGCAGACACAAATAATTGTCTCATTTCAAGAAAATAAGATGAAACTTGCCTTCGCGCCCTTTAGGACTTTCTGTATTTCTTGCATTTTAATTTTACAAATTTGATTAAAAATAGTCTGACATAGTGATCTGAAATTACAAAGTATTTAAAGGCGCACTCAACCCAGGACCTAACCCTGCCGAGTTTTGTATGCAAATGACGTCGTAGGTTCAGTGCGCCTTTAATGTTGACCACAAATATGTTGTATTTTTGTGTAAAATGTCATTTATTGCTAAAAGGTGCATACATACTCAGTATTGCTCAGTAACTATGATTGACCAGTATGATGAAGATTTCTCAAGAACTTGATGACCAGAGAGGCATGTGCCTTATTTACAAGTAATATGTTTATCTTACTTCAGTTTCATTATGCTACATACAATAATATACCATCAGAAATAGTCAAAGCACACAATATATATTGACCTTAGATTTAGTTAACACAACACAGATACAGTGTTATGTGTTATAAACTGTTATGCTATATGATTATGGAAATATGACCCGATATAGTTCAATGACAGCAACTTTGGGTAAAGTTAGAGGAGACTGGTAGGAGGGATAAATACGGTCTACACAGGTTTATAAGTCAGAGCTAATTTAGGGCCAAGCTGCTTGGGGTGCACTACGTATTCTGAGATGCAAATCATTTGAGGAATTTTCTCCCTGAGGAGTTCAAACCTATGATAGATGTGTCACTCTCCAAACACAGTCTTAGTGTAGACTCAGACTTAGTCACATAGATTATCATACATTAAGTGTCAGTGACTAAAAGATGGCTGTATCCACACAGAGAGGGTTTCAGCTTCAGTGGCACCGTCTCTAGTTACAGAATGGTCTCACGTATCGGGTATGGGCTACAGAGAAAACAGGGTTCAGTATCTCAATATCAGTTAACCATTTAGTTCTGGTCATCATGATACATTCATGAATGTAACCCTGGCGAGCTTCAAACAAGGGTTGCAATCAAGGATCATGCTGACCACACTGGGCTTATCCACTGCTGGAGAGTCAGCATGATGGACCAATGCAGCCCTGTTGAGTTACTTGTCTGGGGCGCATTGGTACATAATCATGACAAATGTGCCCATTTAGCCTAATCTCGTCCTTTAAGGGTTAATAATCACGCTGGTACCACTGTCCTACAGACCCTACTGCAGCGACAGTACCATAGTCATACAGCAGGCATGTCTGTGTGTCCGGTGTGTAGTTGAACTTGTAGCAGGAGATCTCTGCAGCACAGCGGGTACCACATCTAACACGTGACACCCGTTCTACCGTCCTGATAAGGGACCCGTGATGAACCGTCTCCCCTACTGCAGTGGCTGTGAAGTGGAAACCGGCTCCTGAAAATGAGAAAATATTTATAGTTAAAATTTAGTATACAAGCTTAACTCATGTATCTTAGCCACTCACTTAGCTTTGAAAAATCAAAAATCTTGCAGAGGGGGGTCTCAAAATGGCTAATTTGGTAGTATGATATAATTTGTTTGTATAAGCCACACCATACATGTATATATAGGCAAGTTTTTTATCAAAAGAAAGCTGATTCTGACTTGCAAACATGCTTTGGCTTCTAGGTGAGAATTTATGTAATGATTATGATCATGTATACATCATTGGCTAGGATTTTGGTTATATAGATGCTTTTGTTTTAACTACTATCACATGTTGTCAAGAACCTCATTAATATAGTGTGTAAGGAGTGTCTCAACCTGTAAACTAAGGATGAAGCTTAAAGGCAGCACTGGTAAGTCACTGGTCAGGGATGTCTTAATGCAAAATCATGACCAAGGGCATGATGCATCTTTAAAGGATTAATCTAGATAGACAAGCTACAGATCAACTAAAACATGTTGCTAAATGAAGTATAAGTTTAATGGTCTGAAAAAAAAACCACGCAAAATATGTGAAAGCTCCAAAATTCTGGAAACGGTCACAAAGTACTTACTGTCCAAAATGGAGCACTGGCAAATGGCTCTCCTTACTCTAGTAGGCCTACATAGAACAAATATAGATAGCTCCAAAATTCTGACAAATTCTGAAAAAAGTACTTACTGTTGGAAATGGGGCATTGACAAATGGCTTTCCTTGTCACACTACATTGGTGATCGAGCCAATTCCCAGCCCTGGAATCGACGAACATGAGGGTACACAGCTCTGAGCCTCTATTAGGTTCTCCTTGATTATAGTTTTTCCAGGAGAAGGGACTTCCGTCATTCCATTTATCATTAGATTCATGATATCCGATATATATATAGTCCCCGAGGCTGTAAGATTCAAGCAAATCGCATGATACACATAGTTTTATCCCATACGATTATATTCAGCAAACATTTCAATATACTACACTTAGCCTAAAAGGTTAAAAGGGGAAAGCTGTACTCCCACAATGTGTGCGCCATATAACGTCTCAGGGAACAATATAACACCCATCAACAGTTACATCTACTCAGGAGTGGATATAAACCTCAATATCTGAAGCAACATAGTAATGCCATTGGAAGAATCATCATCGTCTAACTGATCTTTAAATCTAGGATGCTGCATTTTGCAAACTGTATGGACTTGTTTATGATTCAACCACTTACTTCAAGTCTTTTATGAACTCAATCACAAAGTCGGATGTTATCTTTGAGTCAATTGTAGCGAGGTTTCCACCTTTACTGGCACATTTTTCTTCCATCTTAAGGTACGTGTCAGGCGTATACTCTATCCAGTAGCAGGTATTTCTGTGGCTATTTATCTGGGACTGACACACTCCTGCTGCAATACATACAGTTTTGATTGCCACAGGACGTTGCATATATAGGCAGCGGCTAGTATGCAAGTGAGATTGCAAGTGCCGCTTATACACAAAATCAAGGTGCGGCTTATTCACAAGTTTTTGTAAGTGCTCTTTAGTGCTAAATTCACAATTTTCAGATCCTGTCTTAGACTTACAGGATTTGTCAAAGTAGGCAGTTTATTTTGGTTAAAATCCTGAAAGTGGTCTGATGATTATTGCCCAAAATCAATTTGGTTAAAAATGAACCAGAATGTCCAATATGTCAGATCGGTGGTGCGGCTTTTAGGATCTGCCCAGGCTCAGGGTGCGGCTTATACGCGAGTTTTTGCTACTATGGTACAGTACTGAAAGTTACCAAACTCAGATTGCTATTGCGGCTTATAGGATCGGCGCAAACTCTAGGTGCGGCTTATACGCGAGTTTGGCTTATACGCAATGAGATGTGGAACATATCTAAGAATAATTTCAGTTATGGAAAAAATTGGACCATACAACTTTAACTAATGTCAAATTCAAATGCTGTCCAAGCTTTACACTAATACAATCCTTTATATTCTGAAGATAACCCCTATGACTGACCTGTAATAGGCCGTACAGACCAAGCCACTGAGTATAAAGATCATCAGATTACTATGACATATTTACCTGCAGAGGAAGGTACCACTGCCCACATCAGCACATTGAGTGTGGCAACAAACCAGATCACCCTCCGAAAAAACATTCTGCTGTTTAAAGCTGAAAACAAACAAAAAAGTAACTGATTATCCATCGCTAGGGCACGAGATGCAGCTGAGTGCTTTAACTATGGATAACCAGTGCTGGATTATCCATGTATTATTCTGCTTTTATATTAACATTTGAAAACAAAACTTGTGTTTCACCATGTAAATTCACTCTATCACATCATAGTCTGTAGTTATCCACTGCTAATGCACGGTCATTATCCACTTCAGGCCATAGCCTTCAGCGCCTAAAGTGGATAACAAACTGTTTCTGATTAAGAGTAATGTCTCCCTACCTTGTTGCAGCGTTGAATTTCTGAGAAAATATGGTTAATGCAATGATACCAGTATGTAAACTGAGACAGCCCGCTTCCTTCTGGTGTAGAGGTGTGACTGGATGTTTTACATGTGCCCCACTCACAAACTAATAACTGCAGCAATCAATATTAATAACAGCAGCTGAGTAATAACAAACAGTGAGCATTAATTACTGTACACAGCAGGCAATGTAAATGGCAAGCTATTACCTACATTACCTCTTCACAAACTAATAACAGCAGCTGAAACAGTTGAAAAGGGAGGCTATGTACACAGAAATGCCGGGGAAATTTGTAATATATAGTGCTTTAATATATATGAACTTCCCCGCCCGCATTTCTGTCTAAATAAGCCCCTTAAATATGTCACCCGGTCAAAGACGTCTACATGTGCCCCGCTCACAAACTAATAACTGCAGCAATCAATATTAATAACAGCAGCTGAGTAATAACAAACAGTGAGCATTAATTACTGTACACAGCAGGCAATGTAAATGGCAAGCTATTACCTACATTACCTCTTCACAAACTAATAACAGCAGCTGAGTGCTAACAAACAGTGAGCATTAATTACCTTTCTCAGCAGGCAGTGTAAATGGCAAGTAAAAGAAAATTTGTTGGGGGAATGGCCTGATACTGGCAGACTATGGTTTGAGCGCTTTAAGCTCAGTCTCACGACTTTGTAACAATTGGATCGTCTTTGACCGGGTGACATCTTTGACTGGGTGACGTCTTTGACCGGGTGACGTCTTTGACCGGGTGATGTCTTTGACCAACTAGATTAAAACAGTTGAAAAGGGAGGCTATGTACACAGAAATGCCGGGGACATTTGTAATATATAGTGTTATAATATATATGAACTTCCCCGCCCGCATTTCTGTCTAAATAAGCCCCTTAAATATGTCACCCGGTCAAAGACGTCAACCGGTCAAAGACATCACCTGGTCAAAGCCGTCACCCGGTCAAAGACGATCCAATTGTTACAAAGTCGTGAGACTGAGCCCTTACATCCCTCTGTAGGGGACACAGGTCTAGACCTCAGTTTGGTGAGGGAAAGGGCCATAGGGTACCATGGGGAATAATTCCCATAGTTATCTAAGTGACCTTCCCTCAGTACAGAAGTGTCAACAATAGGCACCAAGTGAAGATTTTAACAGTAGACATTTTGGTTGCACACTATCGCATGGTACTCAATAGCCCAGGCAGTCACCAAACTAAGGGCTGGTTAAAGCCCGTGGTAAGGTGGGGTCAATGAGTCACAGCAGCATGTATGTAACTAATAACGGGTCTGGGTGTTTGCACAGTCAGTATGGGACATGAGGCTTGCCTCACAATAGCTGATGTATTTCGTTATATTGGGAAGGAGTAACATATAGATCCCCCCATATCACTGTTTGCTAAGCTTGAGGACTGGAGGAGGTAGGGTAGGTAGCCAAATAATCAACCACTAGTAATTACACTCTGTGTAGTTACCCCTTTAAGGACAGATGTCACTAAAAGATTACATTTCTAGTCATGATGCACTGGTGCATTGGTGCATTATGCCAATCCTTCTCAAACCTGTAGGGTCTGCATGATGCTTGAATGCAGCCCTGACAAGTTACTTGCAAGGGCTGTATTCATGTATCATGACGACCAAAGGCATGATGCATTAAGGCATCATGCCATCCTTAAAGGTTTAATTTGACTCTACCTGCTGATTGGACGTCCACATCGACTGATGGAAAATGGACCTAAAATGCAATCTAACAAGCGATGTTTGGTCTGCTGTCTGGTGGATCGAAATATCATTAAAATAAGTCATGTCATAAGGTGATGAAGGTGGGAGGGTCATGTAGAGTTCATGGAACCTACTGAGAATCAATGCTTTCATAATTCCTCATTCAGAGCCTATCCAAACTACATACTTCTAAACCACACACACATACATAAAAGAGGCCTTTTTGGATTTTGACTTTGCTTTTCATGTAGACTGATCAGGAGTAAATGATCCATAATGATTGGAGCAGGTTATTGAGTTTCAAATAAAAGACAATCCATAATCCGAGAGCTAGAAATGACAAATAATACATTATCAACACTTGAAGGTAAAGAATCAATTTCTTCGGGAGTATGATCCAGACATTGGGTTCAGCAGATTAGGTTATTGTGAAGTCCACTGTTCACATGTACGTGTATAGCATTACTTCAGTACATCAATCATTATTATGTCATGAATATATACCAGGGAACTAGTGTATTGGTCTCATAGATATAATCCTGTTCATAGAAGTAGGCAGAAAATCTTTCCCCGGTAACTTATCATTGTGCATGTACCACTCTAGAGTTCTGCCATGTTCAAAAGCTGATGCGCCATTTGCCAAAAGAAACTCATCAAACACAGATACCAGCTGGGATTTTTTACCTAAAGATGATACTATTTCCTCTTTTGATGATGTTAGTCCCAATATGTTATTCATACTGGGGACTCATGTTAATGTTGTAAAAGTATAGATGAGATATCTTTCTAGTCTAAGTTGGTAGGTGACTCACTCTCACCAAATCAATGCAGGTCAAATTGCAACGTACATGATCACTTGCAATAGGGTAGGTTCACCCTGAGTCAAACTCATACTTTGAGTCAACCACTTTTGACATGAAATTACAAGTTCAATATGCATCTGGTAACAGTAAACTCCCACTGATTTAAGAAATGAAGTGTTTTCCAAATATATACTGCACATTGCATCCGCATCATCACTCTTTTTCATACTGTACACTGCATGAAAATTCCTATTTAAGTTCATTTAAGTGTACCAAAATATCCAGGAAATGCACTGGAAATGACGTTTGGAGCTTGCCATGAAATACAAGAGATCTTAAATTTACCGGAAATGGCATATGACATTTCCGGTCAATTTAAGGTCAACTTAAATTTTCCTGAAATGTCAAATTATACTTCCGGTCAATTTAGGGTCAACTTAATTTTCTTGAAATGTCAAATGACCTTTCCGGAAAATTTAAGGTAATCCAAAATTTTCTCGAAATGTCAAATGACATTTCCGGTAAATTTAAGGTAATCCTAAATTTTCCCGAAATGTCAAATGACATTTCCGGTAAATTTAAGGAAAACCTAAATATCCCAGAAATCACATAATACATTGCATTCAAACAACTTTAAGGTGTCTGGAGGGGTATAAGCCGTGATACAAACCAGGGGAATTAGGGGACCCTCATCCCATTATTCTAAACTATAGAAAGATGAAATTGAGGAATGAATACCTGCCATTGACCCCCCCCTACAATAAAACTATTGCCTATCCTCATTTAAAGAATAAACAACGGCTTCTGGAGGGTTACAATCCTTGATACTAATATGAGGAGTTGGGGGACCTTGCTGTCGTTATTAAACATAGTTTTGACGGCTTCTGGAGGGCTACAACCCGTGATACTTACCAGGGGAGTTAGGGGACCTTGCTGTCGTAATTAAACATACCAAGCAAATTAGTTCCAGATTGTTTCACCCTGTTTTACCTCTGGAACTGTGTACTCATTTCGTGCATTTTGTGTGACATGTATACCATGTAACAGACTCACACACACTGACACAGTGTTCCATTGAACATATTCACACAGTTCTGACAGATTTTTAGAAAGCTTATTCACACCAAATGACAAAATATATAATGCCCTAAACCAAAATGTTTAGTCATGTATTTTTAGTTTCATTATGAATTACTAAAAGATAGGGAATACTGTAATAATTTTTACAACCAGCAGTATTTGACATAGATAGTCATAGCACACTATTGGTGTGTGTGCTGCTGGTTTTTGCATTAGATCAGGTTCCTAGCATTTCAACATAGGGCTGATTAATATATGTACCATTATAACCATCAACATTAGAGTTCACATGAGCAGCAGGAGAGCCAGGCTTTTATCCAAACATGATGACCAGAGGAAAGGTGTATAGCATCTGGACCTCTTAATGCTGCTTTCATTAAAATGATATGGCATCTATTTATATACATAATGAATATTAATAGAAGGACAAGTGCATTGTCAGATTCACAATACATTGGGACCCTGTTTAGATACTTATAGCTAAAGAAAATCATTCTCTTTAATCAGGAAAAGGGGTACAATCAACTTTGATGACACCTGGTGTCACACATAACAGGTATTTGTGTGATGCAGTGTCACCTAGTTCCCCTCCTGGCACACACTCACACACACAAACAATAACCATTATCACTTTGTCAGGTTGGAATAGTGCATGGTTTCGACACCAGGTGTCATCTTTGTTGTTCCTTGTTATTCTCATGGGTGAAATGGAATCATTTTCATTGTTTATAACCATAATAACAGGTTGTCAATGCAACTTAGACCTATACACCTCTAATTCTATCAAGTTCCATTAGTGATGGAAAAACACACCATATGATTTGATTAAAGTGGCATTAAGTGGGACAGACCGCAGACACCTTTCCTCTGGTAATCCTGTTTGGATAAAGGTCTGACCTTTTGTTACAAGTGTATACAGCTGATAATTGGCATGAATTGTACACAACTTCATCAGGCCTACACTACCATGGTAGGAATCTTGTTGGATGAGATAGTATGCCCATATACAGCAGTGAGTGCACTAACAGATTTCTGCTATGGTACCCTATGCCAACTTCTTAATATAAGGAGTATTACAAACTAAACAGACTTTCCTTTCTCTTCCAAAAAAAGAAAAAAAAAGTGAAACAATATGGTTGGAAACATTTTTGTGCCATGGTACATGATGCTGTGTGAATATGTGTGAATTTGTGTGAATATGTGTGAGTATGTGCCACTTCTTGTCCTATGGGGTATGGTGTCATATTGTACCAATTAGTTCCATAGGACAACAGTCACACAAAGTGCACGTTCCAGAAACTAAGTCAAACTAATTTGCTGGGTAGTTTTGATGGCTTTTGGAGGGCTACAACCCGTGATACTTACCAGGGGAGTTAGGGGACCTTGCTGTCGTTATCAAACATAGTTTTGACGGCTTCTGGAGGGCTACAACCCGTGATACTTACCAGGGGAGTTAGGGGACCTTGCTGTCGTTATTAAACATAGTTTTGACGGCTTCTGGAGGGCTACAACCCGTGATACTTACCAGGGGAGTTAGGGGACCTTGCTGTCGTTATTAAACATAGTTTTGACGGCGTCTGGAGGGTTACAACCGGTGATACTTACCAGGGGAGTTAGGGGACCTTGCTGTCGTTATTAAACATAGTTTTGACGGCGTCTGGAGGGTTACAACCGGTGATACTTACCAGGGGAGTTAGGGGACCTTGCTGTCGTTATTAAACATAGTTTTGACGGCGTCTGGAGGGTTACAACCGGTGATACTTACCAGGGGAGTTAGGGGACCTTGCTGTCGTTATTAAACATAGTTTTGACGGCTTCTGGAGGGTTACAACCCGTGATACTTACCAGGGGAGTTAGGGGACCTTGCTGTCGTTATTAAACATAGTTTTGACGGCTTCTGGAGGGCTACAACCCGTGATACTTACCAGGGGAGTTAGGGGACCTTGCTGTCGTTATTAAACATAGTTTTGACGGCTTCTGGAGGGCTACAACCCGTGATACTTACCAGGGGAGTTAGGGGACCTTGCTGTCGTTATTAAACAACAGTTGCTGGTCACAGTGAGGACAGGACGTGTGTTAGACAGGTGTGTAGCCATAATACAATAGCAATACTATAATATAATACCAATTGATATACTGAGAATAATGCAATAATCTATATTTTTAATACAATAATATAATAATATACAATAAAATTAGATTATCTAACTGTACCTGCAGCTATACTGATGAACACTTAAACAACCTTATACATTATGAGTTTGAATTCTATATGTATTGTTTGTACATGTATCACTTAAACAAACCCCCAAAAATACATGTAATTAATTTCCTTTTCTTTTAATTGCAGATGGACCTCCCGTTATTGTACATTGTATTTTGCAGATGGACCTCCCGTTATTGTACATTGTATTTTGACTCCCCTGAATGCTCCCTTGGTCGCCAGGGGAAGGGTGCCACTCCCCCAGCTCCCCTAGAGGCTCCCCCGACCGCCAGGGGCCAGGTCCCGGTCCCCCAGCCCCCCTGGAGGCGCCCCAGGCCGCCAGGGGAAGCCACCATTAAATGATGAAATTGATGAATTGACCCCCCCCCCCCACACACAATAAAATATGTCCTACCTAATAATATGCAAGCTGAGATGAGTTTAGATGATATGCATATTACAGTAAGGGTAATTAATTATAGCAATATCCATTAAATATATGTAAAGGTCATTAAATATACTTAAATGTCGTTCATGGATTAACCAGCAACTGGACTTGGTATCATGTTTAATGACCTTCAAGTGAAAACTTGCCATGCCATTTAATCAACTTAAATTCACTTAAATTTTACTTAAATGTCGCCTTAAAGTGTTCTTTTAAGAACACTGAAAGTTACTTAAATCTCGAAAATTGACATTTAAGTTTTACCTTAAATGTACTTAAATGTGACATTTAAGTAATAAAAGCGACCTTTAAGGTGTACATAAATCGGACTTTCTATGCAGTGGTAAAATCAGTCAGAAATACTCCTGTTTGACCTGTTTTGGCAAACAGAGAAGGAAAATCTCCCCACTGTTCATGCTCTTTGGTAGTTGATTTAAAGTGTTTTTCCCTTCCATACACAGTGTCAATCAGTTTTGTGAGCTGCATACGTATCTAGATCACACAAATCATGTCTTTATTGAGTAATATTAATTCCCTAAGTTATATTTAGGACTGATGTTGTAAGGTATACCCATTTCACCTTAGGTCAGCCATGAATTCACCCTAAGTCAGCCACATCATGCTTTCAGTCAACCATGAGGTTTTCTTCTTGGGAATCTCCCCTGGAATTCTCTCACCCTGAATTTCTGTCTAAGAACATTCCCCCTACCCTTGTGAATACCTCCTCCTTCCAGAATACCCTCTTCTACAATAGGGTTAAGGATAGGAGGCCTACTTATGTATTGTATAGAGGGCAAGGGTGAAACGCAAAAAGAGGGGGTAAAATGGGGTGAGAAGGCAAAGCCCCCGATATGCGGCTATCAGCTGAGGATGCTGTCAGGGACTTTAGGGAGTGATCATTTTTTAACAACAGGGGGGGGGGACGGTGGATTTGGGGGGGGGGAACAAAAACATGTGGACTCATTGAAGGGGGGGGGGACCAAAAAGATTTGGACCCCTCTTGCACCCCTGTTTAGTGAAAAAGCCCGCACAGTACTATAGCTCAAAGGGGTCGGCCGCTCTCAATTTCAACTTGCCTGAGGGGGGACCAAAAAAATGTGGACCCCTCCCGTGGGGGGAACAAATTTTTTTGATCCACTCGCGCGAAAATCCACCAACCCCCCTGTTGTAAAAAATGACCACTCCCTTAGGGCCATGTTATGGTGGTGGATGAGGTCACATATCAAAACTGGTATAATCACTCGTAAACAAACCTGACCTAAATTGTGACGCTAGGAAGTGTAAGTAGCACAACGTGATGCAGCCTTCTCCGGGTGTGTTTGTTCCGCTAGCAGCATAAAAACCCACACACACTGACAGCCATGGTGTAAATAAGGCCTCATTACTGCTGTTATAGTGGTCCCCAGGGGGGCCACTCCTTCAGCATTGAATATTATGTGTGGGAAAGGGTATATTGTTGGGTCCTAGGCAAGACCCGCGAGGACGCTAGAAAATAGGTACTTTTTAAACAATTTTGGAGGAAAAGGCTGAAACTCTCAAATGAAACTTTTGACAGTTTTTTTCAACATTTAAGTCAGAATTCTATAGATAGGGTAAGGATAGGCCCTATGTTTTATGGGCTATTTCAATTAAGCAAACTTCATAAGTGTATTCATCCTCTAGCATGTATTTTTTTCCATGAAAAGGGTGCTATTTTGTGGAATGACCTCCCATGATAAGGGTACCAAGTTTGATCTCATGTTAACACATAGCTACTATAGAAGAGATAGGGAGTGCCCCCCCCCCCCGACCATGGGTGCTGGTCCTGCTTACAGCATAGCACGACTTAGTGCAGACACAGGGCTAGCACTTATACAACACACACAGGGCAGCTGTAGCTATCCCGGCCACATCATATGGAGGCCTTCTAGCTGTTCTAAGACATTAAAGGATACACATGTCAATGACTCTGTTGATATTATGCCAGTAGATCACCCCTGCACTGGCTAAGGGAACACACTACACACCCTGCACAGAAATTATTCTATATAGAGGTCGGATTGTACATCACATAGAACTCTCCTGTGTAGAGGTTGGATTGCACATTACATAGAACTCTCCTGTGTAGAGGTCGGATTGCACATTACATAGAACTCTCCTGTGTAAAGGTCGGATTGTACATTACATAGAACTCTCCTGTGTAGAAGTCGGATTGTACATTACATAGAACTCTCCTGTGTAGAGGTGGGATTGCACATTACATAGAACTCTCCTGTTTGGAGGCAGGATTGTACATCACATAGAACTCGCCTGTCTGGAGGTGGGATTATACATCACATAGAACTCTCCTGTCTGGAGGTGGGATTGTACATCACATAGAACTCTCCTGTCTGGAGGGGGGATTGTACATCACATAGAACTCTCCTGTGTGAAGGCAGCATTGTACCACACATATAACTCTCCTGTGTAGAGATGGGATTCTAGAGCTCTCCTGTAAAGGGTATTTTATTTGGATAAGTACCAAGATAGACATTGCTAAAGATGTGGAGAAGGGCAGTTAGAGGATGTCTAGGTGACACAGGGAGTGAAGCTAAGCCGTGGTCTGAAGAATTAACTGGTGGACAATACTTAAAGTCTCTCTCTGATGAATCTCTCTGGGGGAACAACTCTAAGACAGGTCATCATCAGAGGTCTCTTGTCATTCACATGATATTGTGTCAACAGGAGGCAGGCTATTTGGGGGCGGTTGTGGAGCATGGCTGGGATGTGAATGAGATGTTGGAGGTTCACGAAGGATGGGATGGGAAGGGGACTGTGCTGCACCATGCCGTAGGCTACAGGTGGCATGAGGGGGTGAGGTTACTGCTACAGGCAGGCGCAGACCCCAACATCAAGTGTCAGTGGTCAGAACAGTCTCGGTCCAACTTCAGCTTCAAGGCTAAAGTGAAGCATGTAGCAATGTGCACAGCAGTTTATCATGAGGATATAGCCATGGTGAAACTTCTACTTCAAAATGGGGCAGACTTGAATCATAGCTGTTGTGATTACATACTCGTTACTCTCAATTGCCTGAAGGCAAACACCAAGAGGTGGAGGTATCTAGGTGACTGTACAGAACGAGAGCGAAGATGCAATTCTGAGGTTCTTAATGAACTCTTGACTAATGCTCAAAACAGACACACAAATTTGAATAAAAGATTGCAATGTCTCCTTACAGATTATCTCCTAGAGGGACAGTTCCTCCCAGAACACCTCAATGTCCTGTTCTCACATGGTGTTCATCTTGACCCTGACTTCACAGGAAGTACCATGTCTCATGCTACTGAGAAAGGAAGTATTTCAGTAAACACTACAAGATGGTTGATCAGACATGGGGCCGTTTGTAGACTCCCATTGTACCACCACCTTAACCCAGTTGAGTTATTCTATAACCAGCTATATGGTGACGGGGAGGTATTATCTATTCAGCAAAAGAAGCTACCAGAGTTGCAGCTCCTCCTCCAGGCTGGCATGAAGCACTCAGACAGTCTGCAGCGAGGTCTGGAGGAGATGGGGAGGGTTATCCAGGACTACCTTCAGCATGGAGTCTCTGTGGGTGAGGGCCTCATCAAGAAGAAGATAACAGACACCTACAATAACATCATGAGGGGTGAGACACCAAACGGTGGGATGAAACAAAGAAACAGGAGACCCATTCCTACAGACAGGGAGCAGCAGATGGCACACCTACAGGAGTTCAGTGTGGATACCTTGGACCTCTACCCACAGGAGTTCAACATGCAGTCAGACACAACAGAGAAAAGCTGGCAACAAACTTTAAAGATAATCTCAGACATTCTGCACTTACTGAGCCAGCCGCACACCCTGCAGTGGTACTGTCGTGTCTGTCTCCGTGAAAGTCTGGTGTCCCTCTCCCCATCAGTGATCAGGACTCTCCCAGTACCAGCACCATTGAAGTGCTACATCCTCTGTCATGAACTTTGACCCAAAATAAAAAGGTGTGCTTCAGGTTACATGGCCAGAGGAAAACGGAGGGGTTTGGGGTACCCCCGCAGTTGCAATTATACCAGCATTCCTAACCAGTTAAAAAGTGACACTCCCTTCTCCAACTAGCAAAACTGTTATCAAGGCAACAAAGAGAGAAAAATGATTTATAACTATTTATGTTTTTGAATGTATATTTATATTTGTTGAGATGCCCCCCACATGGTTTTCCGCTATAAGAAGTTATTTGCATATAGAGCATATCCTTCTACCAGAATATCAAGATTTAAACCATGCTGGGCCATTAGGTTAATAGTTGTGCAGTATACTGAGACATACACCTAGTACCAGATGCTTGTTGTGCTTACTCTCTGTTAGCATCAAGTTGTGCCCCATTAAAGTGGCACTCCTACCTAAAGCTATATTCTCGTTAGTTAATGAGAACCCTATAATTAGTCCTTCGGAGGGAGTGTCACTTCAACAAGTCTATCTTACTTCAGTTTCATTATGATACAGGTTGCCAATACATAATGTGATTAATCATTTGAGGAAACAAACTGCTACTCACAGCCGTAGAAGAACAATAGAATGTGAAATATACAAATACATTTATTAATTAGTTGACAACATGTTGAAGCTATGTTTCCTTTTATAAGATTTGATCCAGCAGGTGACTATTGCCAGTTTATTCTATTAAGATAAATACATGTCCAGACACCAGCAAAAAATATGCCAAAATCCTATATTAGCTGCAGGTTTCAGCAAATACTGGGAATCATGTAAATTAACCTGATAATGCAAAAGGAAAGATGCAGGTGCCAATGATTTGATATTTTTGATGTCAAAAATTCTTGTCTGGTCACCAGAAGGTCATCACAATGTCATCACAAGGTCACCACAAGGTCACCACAAGGTCACCACAAAGTCACTGTCACGGTTGTCTCTTGGCATATTAAATTGAAACTGCTACTCATCAGGCATCAAAGTAATTTGTATGTACATTGTTCTTTACTGCATCAAGGGCAGGGTATTTGTCAGAATCTACATATATGTAACATAATCTATTTTAGTAGTATTATAGAGAGAGAGATAGAGGGTGATAGAGAGAGACAGAGAGAGAGAGAGAGAGAGAGAGAGACAGTGAGAGAGAGAGAGAGAGAGAGAGAGAGAGAGAGAGAGAGAGAGAGAGAGAGACAGTGAGAGAGAGAGAGAGAGACAGTGAGAGAGAGAGAGAGAGAGTGACTAGCTGATGTTACTCAGTCACACTCTGCTGCCACTATAATTTTATCGGTAAGTCTGTTTCAGGTTAGTCAGCAATTCTGAACCATTTAATGAACATATTTTCAATGATATAAATGTTTCATTTTCCTTTGAAATGTCTATGTATATGCTTATGTACTTTACTGATGTTTAGCACATACACTCAGGCACTGGACAACATGATACAAAGATAGCTTTTTGGTAAAAGCTATGAATTATTGTCCAACACAAATCTATATCACATTATAAATACTCGAAGTTTAGGTTAACAGGAGAATAAATGAGTCAAATACATGGTGTGTCTCAGTAGGTTGAAAACACTCTCATTTCAATGATGACATTGTCTCCATGAAGTAGTTACTCATTGGTAGCCCTCCTCCCCGCTGCTGCTGTCCCAGCACGGAGCTCCAGGACAGGGGCTTCAGGATCTGATGGAGCTGTTTTTCTGCCACAACCAAGGATTTCTTTGAACGACTCCAGGAATTCTCTTAATTGCAACATTAATTGTTATATTGGAATAAGATATATGATTCCTTAGTTTTCCTGGTTGGTTACATAGGTTGATGTTGTGTACTAAGATGTACATGTGCAGATGATGCTTGTACAGGACTGTGTTCTATGATTTAAAATACCATGCGGAATGTAACCTTAATAAAAAATCGTTAAAAAAACAACCTCACTTTCTGCATTATATTTCTCAACGGAGGGACACATATATTCAATCATGTGAAATCTCTCTCTCATTCTTTATTCTAAAATCCTTAAGTACGATGCACTGTTCCTTAGATAGACTGTGTTGAAATATCTAAAATCCTTAACTAGGATTCACTGTTTTTTATCGTTAACTGTGATAGAATGTCTGAAATCCTTAACTAAGATCCACTGTTCCCATCATAGACTGTGTTAGAATGTCTGAAATCCTAAACTAAGATCCACTGTGCCTACAATAGACTGTGTTAGAATGTCCAAAACCTGTGACAGAAAACAACACAGCAACTGCTTCTGGATGTGGCCTTCACCTTGGCTTTATTGCCAGCATGGCTGAGGTCGTAGTAGATGTACCTAGAAACACCACTTGTACAGAGTAAAGCTAACATTTTGGTTCTTTCTTATACTTTTCACAGTTACTTGGTTGCATGCAGCACACTCCATGCTGGCTGCCACTCCCAACAGCACTGGTTTGGCAGGTCAGGTGAGGCCCTGGCCACAACAAAGCCATGCTGCCACAAGCACCTGAGGTTCTTTAGCACTGGCAGTGCCATCTGTGATCCGGAAATTCTCAACTAAAATCACAGTTGCAACTTCCTCCATCAGATAGATTGCAGCACCATCCTTTTCATGGCTGACCATCCAAGAACGACAGCATTTCCATCTGGGGGGCACTCCCTCAACGTTGCTTACTATGTGTGAACAGGATTCCAAGGGAGAGGGTATGTTTTTGGACCTTAGACACGGACCAGCCAGGGCCCTTGAAAAAGGTTGCTTTTTAGCTTTTTAGGCAATTTTGGAAGAAAAGGGGTATATTTTACGGCATTATGGTTCAAAAAAGCATTTAGATGTATATTTTATTCAAATTCTGTCAACATTAGAAATATGAGGGTACATTTTAGGCCTCCCTTTTCCGGATTTATTCTATAATTTTTCTCGACCACACTTGTTAAGGGTATATTGTCTGTCTCCCTTGATTAAAGGTATGTTTTCTGCTCAATTCCCCTTGAAAAGGGTGCTATTTTCTTGATTTTTATCCCTGGTAAGGGTATCAAATCTTATGTGATGTTCACACATAGTTACTATAGAAAAGATGGGAAGTAGCCCCCACCCCCCTGGGCATTTCCACCCCGGTTTACATGTTCATCCAAATTGTTAATGTTCAGACACAAGTGAGCACAGGTAAGGTAGACAACACAAACTAGAACATGTAGGTTACACACTGAACACACTTTATAGGCCAACCTAAATTTATTGCGGGGAAAAAGACTGTATTTCTACTTTCTCCATCTATATAAAGGCTTTAGGAGCAAAAAACTAGGGGTCACCAATAAAATGAGAAAGTTTCCAAAAATATTAATTTATCCTATGGGTATCCTAGTGCCTGATACAGTACGATGCAATAGACATAGGTATACACTTAAGGTATAAATTAAAAAGGTTGGTGAAAGGAAAGTGCTGAATCTTGCTAAAAAAAAGAATTTTCATGACTTTCTATTTGTCAGGTGGCCTACGTGTAGGAACCTGCATTTTTCCTTCATTGTGCCCTTCCCTCATGAACAATGCCTAATGTAAACATGCCACACCCTCAGTGGCTCTGCACACACACACAGCTGACCCTTGGATGTGGTGCCTAGTGCTGATAATATTAAATATCTGATCTGATAGCTTAGATTCAGGATCCACTGCTGGGATAGTAGGCAGTTGATTTTGCTCACTTCCTTTTTCCTCCGTGGTGCTTCACATGGAGTGCTGACTGTAAACTCTATTTGCTGCTGAAGCAGATAGGGGTGTAGCACTGTCTGACCCATGGACCCTCTTATCAGGGCTATACTACGTCTTGGACCACTGAGACACTGCCTTGTAGGAATTTGCTCCCCTCCTCCAATAAAATATATGTTTTTTCCTGTCGTTTTTTTTACAGATTAAACCTGAAGCGAGTGACCTAATTTTATGCTGGACTATTTATATATTAAAAAGAAGAATATTGTGGGGTAAATTCTACAAAGGCTGAGAGACAGACTTTAGTTTGTGTGGATCAATAAGCAGACTGCTGCAGGGCTGATTCTACAGAGGCTGAGAGACAGACTTTAGTTTGTGTGGATCAATAAGCAGACTGCTGCAGGGCTACAGAGGCTGAGGGACAGACTTTAGTTTGTGTGGATCAATAAGCAGACTGCTGCAGGGCTGATTCTACAGAGGCTGAGGGACAGACTTTAGTTTGTGTGGATCAATAAGCAGACTGCTGCAGGGCTGATTCTACAGAGGCTGAGGGACAGACTTTAGTTTGAGTGGTACTATAAGCAGACTTCTGGATGGTTATTTTCTACAACAGACACCAGAGTGGGAACACACACATATTCTACAGAACCCTCTACCTGAGCAGCAGGATATCTCCATGGTGGTAAGGCTTGCATCATGATGAAGTTGACATGACATACTTTGATTTAGAGATAATTGTCTTGATTATTTGGTATTGAGGTTACGTTCGGTATTTCTCACAGCAAATGTGTCACAATCTTTGTCATTTTTTAAGTGTTTATTGAGTTACGACTAAATCTAGGTGGGGCACTTTGCCTCTCTGCTGAAACTACCCCTTTGCAAGTACTTTATCTTGATGATCTTGTCATTGCTCGAAATAGACTACGGAAACCTGGTTGCAATCAATGTTATATACATTGAGCATAATTTACAATATGTCTATGATGTCTCTTTTGCATCTTGATTATACCTACTGTATTCTGTTTATTAATCTGTCAAAGATGTAATGTTATCTTATCAGTGTTCAGTTGAATTGAATTTGAATAGCCTTACATATTCTCTACTTATTAATAATCATTCATTGGATCATAATTATATTGGGATATCTGATTCTGCTGATCTATATTTCAACATCATTATTGTCTAGGATCCGGTCAAGTCAGAGTCAGCCTTTTTTACAACACACTGGTGAAGTTACTGACACTGCATGTCTCCAACCACCAGCCTATGACGGTGCCAATATGGAAATGGATCGACCATCCAACCCAACAACATTAATTTCCACAACATCACTGCCACCTCTGTATGAAAGTCTGGATGTTGGAACAGAGGATACAGAAGTGCCTCCACCCTAATATGACAGTCTCACTACTGCTACATACTTACCACCTCTCCCTGCCTACCACAGCACAGACAGTTTGACAGATCCAAAAACAGCAGTACCGTCTAGCAGTGTCGACTGTACTGAATGCCGTACAAGACCTTTATATGGTACTACACATTACCACACATCAGTTAGAAGATCTAGCAGAAGGAATAGGTCTGTGTCAGATGTATGCTGTACTAGTGATACTGTTGCAACTACCACACCATCTAGTGGTAGTAATTGTTACCATGGTCCTAGAGAAATCATTACTATACCCTCATATAGTAGACATAATCCATGTGCAATAAATATAACATTAGACCAGACTTACTCGGGGGGAAACAACAGCTCTTTAAGACAAACAACAGGCAGCTCAGAAACAAGCACAGATGGCAGCACACCGGCCATATTGGAGAGTAGCCAGGATGTCCACAGTGCCTATGTTACCAATTTATCTGACACAGATGGCCACAATACTGTTGGTCGCCCTACAGCCAATAGATCAGTACAAAGTAATTCTGATGAAGCAAATAGAGTGATTCATTCATCTAATGGGCGCAGTGGACGATCACATTCACCTGGTAGAAGAAATAGACATTCACAGAACCAAAGCAGCCATGTTGTTACAGGTAATTGTAGGTGTACTTCAACTTGTATTTTATAGAATTATGCAGGGGGGCTAATAAAACTTACAACTCCATTTATGAGTATTGAGGTGCAACTTTACTACACCTTGGATGTATGTGCACTATTAATTTATCAGCAAATCTAATACATTGACTTAATTATGCTCTATGTGAATATTTCTGAATAAATCTGTGTCAGTGATTAAAAGGTGCCCTGATCACCTTGACCATTACAAAATATAATATTTAAAGTCATTACATTTTGAGAATAACATATAAATTTTATGTTTCTAACATATACATAATAAATGATTTCTGGGCCTATGATTCCATGACCTTCCACTCAGTTGGGTTGTGGTTGTGGGCCACGTTTGGCTTTTGTAAGTGTGTCATCCCACACTAAGAGTCCAGAAGGGAATGAACTATAAGTGATAGTGGATGATCTACCTTTTCAGAACCTCGGCTCGCTGTCTCACGGCATCGTGGCGAGGCACAGACTGACAGTGATGAATTGAAACGTAAGTCTTCTTTCAGTCAGACCCCAGAGCAGCATTCTGTACTCATGTTGGCAAAAACAGAATGTAGCCCTAAATGTAGTAACTCAGCAGGGCTGCAGTCATGTATCATGCTGACCCTTCTAAAGGCCCAGATGTGAAAGTCTATCATGATGACAATTGAGAAGCCTTTTGGCATTGTGACAAATAGTCAATTACAGGTATTATCCTTTGAGATCAGTTACAATGTCATTATCTACAAATGTTTGATACCTGTGTTTTATAAATTAGAAGAAGTATTTATAATCTTAGTCAATAAGATCCATAAGTGTGGTAAAAATGAATTTCTTTTTCTCAAACATAATGATAGCATTTAATGAATTCATCTTTTCAATGTATGTCATTTGCACTGTTGATTTAACAGATTCATATTCTTTTCGTCTTCGAAATTTCACTAATTTACAGGCGAGTCAGCGAGTTCACTGACTCGTCTCGGTTGAAGTCCATTTTCCACGACTTATAATTGTTTCTAATGCCTAAAAAGGTGACAACTTGAAGAAAACATATTATTCTTTGATAATCCGCAATAATTTACTACTTACATGGCCAAATTAAGGAGGATTGATTGATTTTTGGCAAAGTTTAGTCGCCGAAACTTGACTCGTCGGATTCTTGAGAAAAGGTTTCCCGTTTTACGACATCAAAAATGACATCCGGTCTACTCGGGGGTCGGCATGAACGTCTTCTATCTTCCGAAATAGAGCAAATTACGGACTTTCAAGGTAATATTATTACTCCTACAGGTAATATAGAGGCAGTTGCGGACATTTTGGACAGTATTACCGTCTTGATCAAAAAATAATTTGTTTATCAAGCGCTTCGGCAATCTCCGGTAGCAAAATCCAACATGGCGGACAGTGGAACGCCGAGGGACGATGACACGCTTCCGAATTCAGTGAAATCATGGATTACAGCTAAAATATTGAAGGTATGTCCGCAAATTATGTTGTTATCAATAGATTAGGCTCCTCTCTTATGGGGGTTGAAATTGCGGACAGCTCAGTGGCCGGGTTGCGCCGCAAAATGATATTGACGCAGACCGGACTGGCATTTCTCAACTTGAATCATTCGATCATTGGCTCAGTCCTAGTTGAACTTGAATCTATACGTGCATCAACTGACAGTGGCCCGATCCAAACTGAAAATATGCTCTAAAATTGTACACAAGGGAGGGGGGAGCCCCAAAATATTTTTTTCTGAACTCCCCAGTATTAGGCCTGTCTAATGATACGATTCATTAAGAAATCCAACATGTAGAAGTGACTTAACCAATGTGGGTCAACGATCAGCTGATCGGCGCCAAGCAGTTTCGTGATACCCCCCCGGCCCGATCAATCCCTTTAGCCTTATGTGGTTGGGGGTGACTTGAAACCGACGCAGAACGAACTGTCATTTCTCAACTTGAATCAAATTTCTTGAAAATGGCTCATATCAAAGGTAATTCTCAACTAATATTCACCTTATTAGGCTCGTTAGATGCAGAAATGTCATCTTTATTAGGCCCTAGTGTATCAGTCCTCCACCCCCCCTACTTTTTGTAAAATTTTACTTTGTTTGGGCATTTTGGCGAGTAGAACGCTTCGACTTAAACTCGTTTGCATAGCGCCAAACGAAGCGTCTCGGCGAGAGGATTTCAGAAATGTAAAATTTGGCTCTCTATCACGTTTAGTTCCAGAGCTAGGTGCATATTAGTAACCTTTTACCCCCCCCCCCTTCCTTGTGAATAAGCTGCTTTAGTCCCAACTAAGAATTCGGAGCCTAAATTATATAATTTGTCATTCTTGGAACTGTCACTGAAATCTGGCGAAATCCACAATTTTCAAAAAGTGGCTGTGTGGTGGGGGGGGGGGGAGGGGGGTATGGCCTAAATGTTATAGCATTTTATATGGGATGGACATGAGAAAGTAGATAAACATGTTTACTATACTGTGTGCGAAGGATAGATTTTAATTTGGTTCCTAAGTATCTCACAAAAAATAAAAGCATTTTGATGTCTGGTCTAGGATAGACTCTATGAACTTTTATCTAAGGGACCCCGTGCCCCCCCGGGTTAACAATGTACTACACTAGTCCCAGCAAAAGGATTTTCTCAAATATCATGTCTAAGAACCTCAAAATTGAACATTTCCAAAGGGCCCATGGGGGGGGGGAATTTGCGCGCGCCCCAGTTAACACCAAACGAGTTCAGTTCATGTTTACTAAATAACAACTGCATATTATGCAATATCTCCCAGAAATTCTCATTCTTTGGACATCTGTGGTAGTCCTAGCAAAAGGAAATTCTCAAATATCACGTCTAGGTACCTTAAAATTTAAAAGAGCAGAATGAAGAATATTGTGAAAATCGAAACTAAAATATGGCTCCAAATGATGCGTCTCGGTGAGAGGAGTTCAGAAATGTTCAATTTATCTCTCTATCATGTTTAGTTCCAGAGGTAGGTGCATATTAGCAACCTTTTGCCCCCCCCCCCTTCCTTATGAATAAGCTGCTTTAGTCCCAACTAAGAATTCGGAGCCTAAATTATATAATTTGTCATTCTTGGAACTGTCACTGAAATCTGACGAAATCCACAATTTTCAAAATTGGCTGTGTGAGGGGGGGGGGGTATGGCCTAAATGTTAAAGCATTTTATATGGGATGGACATGAGAAAGAAGACAAACATGTTTACTATACTGTGTGCGAAGGATAGATTTTAATTTGGTTCCTAAGTATCTCACAAAAAATAAAAGCATTTTGATGTCTGGTCTACTTTTTAAAGTTGTGAGACCAACCTGTCAGAACCAGGATAGACTCTATGAACTTTTATCTAAGGGACCCCGTGCCCCCCTTCCCGGGTTAACAATGTACTACACTAGTCCCAGCAAAAGGATTTTCTCAAATATCATGTCTAAGGAGTTTGATACATGTCCGACCTTAAACTCCACAGTACTGCCTCAGAAAGGTTATTAGAGTTGCCTGTGCTTTAAAAGATGTAAATACCCGGTATTTAACACTCAGAAAGGTTAATAGAGCTGTCTGTGGTTTAATACATGTAAATACCCGGTAGTGACTTTAAATAAAAGGCCATGGTTCTTCAGAAGTTTAAAGTTCTTTTTCTGCCATTTTATATGTAAATTCTTATATTTTCCAGTGAACGTGAGCGGTACGAGCGGGAGTCGCACAAACGGGAGCCACGGGAGCGGGAGTTGCAGGAGCGGGAGCCTTGGCCACGTGGACACAGCACTCAGAACCTTGATGAGGGGCTCTTCAACACGTCTAGGGGCTCCACAACAGGCCTAGGGGCTCCACAACATGACTATGGTCCCCACAACACGTGTAGGGGCTCCACAACACGTGTAGGGGCTCCATACCACGCCTAGGGGCTCCACAACATGACTAGGGGCCCCACAACACTCATACTAGCCCTTTAAATATGGACTTCATGAGAGGGAATTTGGGATACAAGTCGGGCGTGAAACCCATCTAGAAACTGTTCCACATATCTAGGAAACTCATCCACATGATTAGGAACTCTTCAACATGTGTATCTAAACTCATCAATGGGTCTAGAAACTCTATATCTAGGAATTCCACTAGACATTTAGAAAGTCTAGGAACTCTTCAATATATCAATCTTCATCCAAGTCAATTGATTGCTGCCCTTTTAATTGTTAATAAAATCTGTTTCCATTATAACAGAAGGAATTCCTTTGTTGTCATTTATAACCTCTATGTCATCAAGTAAACAAATTTCCTCACCAGCTTTGAAATAAATCCCAAACACACCTCCAAATGCCTAATGCGTTTCCAAACTCAACCCCTTCCAAAATAGTAAATCCAGTATCTTCTCAAACAAGTGAGGGCTAGCAAACAGATGGAATCTGTTTGCGCCCTCACTTGTATCTGTGTATAGTTTAAAGCTGTTACTTTCTCTTTTAGGTGGACCAGCAATCTGTCTGGCTGTCATCATTGGTATTACAGTCATTGTACTTGTGGGATTGAGATTTTGTAAGTTAGATATCTTCACAATACTTATTCTGCCATTTCACCTGATAGAAGAAATTCTTGAAGATTTAGCTGCTAATCACTTTGGGTGCTCAATGTTGCTTTCACCAGACACACACAACAAAATATTTATTGTTTTATTTACTGGTAACTCAGGATCAGACATACACAAAAGAAACATGACCGTATATATATGCTTTTGCAGTTTACCATGCTAACACATTTGTGGTTGCGGTGATGCTCCTCACGGTTGTTGCCTTCACCTTGGTTTGCTGCTGCTGCATGTGTAGGGGATCATCTAGACGCCACCAGCTGAACACTCATCAGAACACACTTACGGGCAGCAATTCAGACTTGGAAATTGCTAGGCTTGAAGCAACAGATATGTGAAGGTTATAATTAAGTAAAACATAGCGCCACGACACCTTATCTATGGTTTGAACAGCTGGGACAGAGGCGTAGGAAGAAAATCTTCATTGCAACAGATATGTGAATGTTATAATTAACCCTTTAAGGATGACATAATGCAATAATGCATTATGCATTGGTTGTCATGATGCATGCATGCAGACCTGGCGAGCAACTCGCCAGGGCTAGATTCATGCCTCATGCTGACCCTATGGGGTTGAGACACTCCCGCAGAGTTGGCATGATGTACCAATGGCACACCGGCGAGTTACTAGCCGGGGCTACATTGGTCTATCATGGCGAGCAACTGGAATGAAACCACTAAAATTCACTTTGGTCTAGGTCACTGATAACAGAGATAACAATGAAAGTTCTTGTTTTTTTCATTTAGAAATATGGGTATAACTATTATGTGTAAGTACCAATTCACGCAGTATTTTATATTCTATGTACTACTATTAAATTATATACAAGGCATAACATATTTTATTCTTATTTTGGGGTCACACAATATTGTTATGATGATTATCTAGCATGTTAATGCAAGGGAAACCACACTGGAAAATATTCATTATATGTGATGACGTCTGTGTCTTATTAAACTGATATTGTGGAATCTGAGGTTAAAAAGCATTAATTCATAGGCAAAGAATAGGTTCTCAGTGGCTATATACCACTTTTTCGTGATGTTGAAGACATGTATTACCCAGAATACATAGATTTAATGATGGAAAAAATAAGCTTCCTGCTAATCTTTTCACTAGTATCTGGTGTTTTATCACTTTTTATACCAGTTGCTCTCTGAAAGTGCAGACATGTTCCTCAGTGTTATTCATCCTACAACTGTATCATAGGACACATTACCATAAACTTCATAAATGTTTGTCGCTATTAGAGAGTTTAAGATTGCACTACATGTAGGGTTGCGGCTACATCGAGTGCTAGAAGTTCCAGTACAAGTACTCGTTAGGTAGTTAAGAACTAGCACTCCTACATAGACCTATCTGCACTGATCCTTGCACTCTCTGTACAGTCAAAGAGAAAAGTACTAAGTGGGTCCACTCCCATAGATTGGCACTGTCCCTCAGAAATCAGAACCCCTCAATAAACCAAGAAAAGGCAATGATATATCTTGGGGGACATAAAATCAGCCAGCGGACCCTCATAGTATTCTTTGCTCTTTGGTACAGTTAAAAAGGGCCTGAGGTAATGAGGAAATTACACTGGGATATACTTAACACCACATACAGGTGTGCACATATGTCCCACATATACTGGCTCTATCAAATATATCTGTGGTAGATTCAAGGTCTGATTATCTCGTCTTCCGCTACGATATTTGTAGACAGAACTGACCCTTGGGATGGTTCACCAGTGCTGATGGTCTATAGAGTCATTTGATTCTCATAACTAGAACTATGGATATATTTTTGGCAACCTATTGAAATTGAATTGAAATTGAAACTAAGATGGCTGCCCACACAGTGCATCACAGTAAAACCCTATAGCACCTGTCCCCCATGAACCATGCTAGATGTAAACATGCCACACCCTTGGTAGCTCTGTACACACACAGAACTGACCCTTGGACTAGATGGACCCCACGCCCCCCCCACACACACCCCAAATAGGGTCGTAATACTTCCCTGAAAATATGTGTGGTGAGACTTCAAGATACATGCATGAGACGACTGGGTATGCATCCATACTCAAAAAACATCTCTAGACTTCATTTTATATCCTGCACATGTATGCTTCTGGAGAAAACCAATCTTGCCATTTGACTTCCAGATAATCAGTACAACCCAACACTGGGTGACACAAATGTATATATCATGGAGGCCGGGTAACATTGGGCTAGGTACCCAGTAGTAATTATACATGAGGCCATTTTATTCTGATGACTTTAAAGGCGCACTGAACCCACGACGTCATTTGCATACAAAACTCGGCAGGGTTAGGTCCTGGGCTCAGTGCGCCTTTAAGTTATTAGGATTACTAAGGCAAAACCTTTCAGAAAGAAGAGTAGATTAGATCGAAAGGAAATGGAGGATCGGGGACTTGATTTTGACACCTTGGGTTGAGATTCATCAAGGGTGCCTCTGCCTTGCTATACTCCTCCCCCCCCCCTCCACCTGACAATAACTGATGTGTCCTTTTCACTCTCCATCCCAGTGTCTCTCAGTGCAGACAAATACATCACTCTGAGTAGTAGGCTTATCTCTCACTCTGTAGTGGCAGCACACCCAGAATGGAACTAGGGCTATAAATATACCATGACTCTCCTTAATCCTTTACGGACCCACCTTAACCCTGAACAATGTGGTGCATGAATTTTTTTTTAAAATTTGATAGAATTACTGCTCTCCCAACATTTTCCAGTCACACTCGAGTCGCACTCCAGCCTAAGTGCCTGATCAGCTGCTAATGCTAACTCTAGTGTTTGCTGCTGAGACTGACACACCCCTGAACCTTGTTATCAGGACTATACTATATCTCAGATGAATTTGACATCGATTATTAACAAGATAGAGAGAGAGAGAGAGAGAGAGAGAGAGAGGGAGAGAAAGAGAGAGAAAGAGAGAGAAAGAGAGAGACATATATACATGGACAGAGACAGAGAGGGGTAGATAGACATAATCAACTAGGGCTTAGGAACTCTCACACATGCCTCTGTTACCTCTCTGTATCAAAAAGAATTCTATGTTCTCAACAGGTAAGACCATATGCAAAAGTGAGTTTTGCTTTTATCATGGTTTTAGGTAGTTTCTTTGCCACCAGGTGCCGTATTTGTAGATCCTGGTCTATACCTTTGATGAGAGATACAGGATGGACTTTAGTGTAAACACTGGGACTATAAGCAGAAAAATATAGGGTCCCATGTGGGACTATAAGAAGACCGCTACAGGGTTAATTCTACAAAGGCTGAGAGACATACATTAATTTTTGTGGGACTATAAGCAGACTGTAGACTGCCTACCGTCCCTGTCTATGGCAAAAGAGAGAGGGAAGGAGTAGGGGGTAAGACAAAGGAGTGAGTAGACAGACTTGGAGCAAGTCTAATCAGACTGCTGCGGGGTTAGTCTACAAAGGCTGAGAGACAGACTTTAGTTTGAGTGGGACTATAAGCAGGGGTAATTCTACAAGTGTGGTGAGACAGACTTTTGTTTATGTGTTGCTATAAGCAGACTGCTGCAGGGTTAATTCTACAATGGCTGAGAGACAGACTTTAGTTTGAGTGGGACTATAACCAGACTGCTGCAGGGTTAATTCTACAAAGGCTGAGAGATTTTGTGTGAGTATAAGCAAACTGCTGCAGGGTCAATCTTACAACAGACACCAGCGAGAAAACAGCAGCGTAGTCTACAGATACCTTTCTCTAAGCAGTAAATCCACATTACGGTAAGGTTTATAATACAATATATCATGTTGATGTTATCTATATATACCCTACCCACCATCCTTGATAACTAATGTTCTGTGTCTATTACTCTACACACCATATAGCCAAAAGGCAATTAAACAGGGATCTAATAGTTCTCTGATATAGCCATAATTATGTATATTTGGGTCAAATAGAAAAGAAATTGAACAACCTCACATATTCTCTATGTGTTCTTAATAATTCCTTGGATCGTAATCAAATTGAATTTTGCTGACTATGATTAAATCATCATTATCGTTCAGGATCCAGACATGTCAGAGTCAGCCTCTTCACAAGGTCTTGGTCAACCTACTGACTCTTCATGCCCACCTCCACCCTACGATAGTGTTAATGTGGGTATGGAGCCACTATCCAACTCAAGAACATTAATGTCTACCAACTCACTGCCCCCTCCATATGAAAGTCTGGATGTTAAAACAGAGAATATAGAAGTGCCTCCACCCTCATATGACAGCCTCACTGCTGCTACATCCTCACCACCGCTCTCTGCGTACCACACCACAGACGGTTTGACAGATCCAACAATGGCCTTACCCTCTAGCAGTGGTACTGAATTAGCTACAAGACATTTACACAGTGGTCCATATCATGGCAGATCAGTTAGAAGATCTAGTAGAAGTAATAGGGCTCTGTCTGGAACAAGTTTTCTTAATGATACTGTTAGAGATCCAGCAACAACACCACCTAGAAGTAGTAGTAGTCATCACTACAGTACAGACAAGGCCACTACACCCTCGTATAGAAGACACAATTCGTGCACAGTGAGCATGACAGCAGACTCTTTACATACAAGTGCAGATGGAGGCATGGCAGCCATCTTGGGGAATAGCAGTGGTTCACAGAGTACCTATGGTACTAATTCATCTGACATACATGGTCACGTCTTGGCAGGACACCCTACCACGAATATATTAGTACAAGACAACCCTACAATGATGCATTCATTAAATGAGAGTGGTCATCAAGCGCATTCACCTGGTGGAAGAAATAGACATTCACAGAATTCAAGCAGCCATGTTGTTACAGGTAATTGTAGTTTTAATTCAACTTTTATCTTACATAGGTATATATAAGTGTTGGGGTTCTTGAAGTCAAACAAACTTCACATCACATTACTTTGGATGTATACATGTGCACTATTGATTACTAATTCTCAAAGATGATAATTTGTACTTTCAATGATCTCTATGATATGTTAACCACACTCATGTCACTGATAACCCACGTGACATTGACCATTATAAAATATCATGTTCACTTTAACAAGATAACATGATATACATTTTGATATCTAGTGGCATAGTCTGCAAACGTTATTCATAGGTTCATAAACACATCAAAGATTGTTTGTTTTGCCTTTGAATTCCCCTCCCCAACTCTGCCTTCCTCCCTAGTCCAGCTGTTGGGGTGGATCAAGCTCACCCTTTGTGAGTGCAGCATCCCATACTACGGGCTGCTATTATCTGAAGGGGGAATGTACAAATTAAAGTTGATATCATGACTTGATACTTATACCGATGATGGCTCTTACATTTCACAGATCCTCTGCTCCCTGTCTCAGGGCGTCAGGGCAACACACAGCCGGACAGTGATGATCTGCGACGTAAGTTATCCTACCGTAGGCCGCCAGCATTCTGAATTATTTTTGTTGACCCGTTAATGCAGCCAGGCCATGTCTCTCCAACAGGCCATGTTTCACCTACCAAATGTTGGAAGTCTATGAGCTGTGCAATCTATGACTGGGTGCAATCTATGACATGGTGCCATCTATGACTGGCTTGAAAGAAAACGGTCAATTTAGGGCAAAAGAATTGAAATAAAACTAGTTCTATAAAGTCTTAAAACATCGATTAACTTTTTCCACCCATTTCTATCATAGATTGCACCTGGTCATAGATTGCACCCGGTCATAGATTGCACCCAGTCATAGATTGCACCTGGTAATAGACTTTCAACTTGGATTAATTTGGTGAGACTGAGTCATAACTAACATGTTTCATACCGACCCTCCTTAAGGTCCAACATGATGCAGCATGTATCATGAAGATAGATGAGGTTGAAGCCTTTAGACATTTTGACACCTGGCTAGAGGTCATCTAAACAGGCATATCATCCTAGGGCCTATTTCTCAATTTATTTCATGAACCTACATTTACCCTAAGAAACATCCCCAAATGTACCTGGTATAGTAAAGTAAAGTAAAAATCAACTGCCTTTTCTATGATATCATTATAGTATGTCTTAAGGATTTCATTCAGGGTATAGATGTCTTTTAACATTTTGCTGAGTCATGCATGTTTAATGTCTCCCTTTATTGCAGCTGAAGTGGTGATCTGTCTATGTCTTGTGATTGCTATTATAATCATACTTGTCGGATTAAGATTTGGTGAGTGAGATACCTCTATGATTTCCTCAGAGCGTTATTTCAGAAAAGCATATTTTATCTGCATGAAGGTTTGCATTTAAGCAAATTTAAGATGCCTTAAATGAACACTTAAAGCAAATTTAAGTTCAGTAATGCCATGTAAATGTCCAAGAAATGGTCATAGCATTTTTATGCTTTAAAGTGACATTTACTAAAATTGAATATGCTCAAAGTGTGAGTTCCTTACAGCATATTTGACTTTAATCAAAGTAAGAAGTAATACAACAAATTTTGCCATACATGTAGATTTGTGTTGCTGCAAATGCAGTTTAACAGTTGCCTGTACTATGAAGGCATAAATGTGAACTCACAGAAGATGTTGCAGTACACATACACCTGTAGGATCACAGTACATTGACTTGCTGTAGATGTACAGCACAATCAACTTGATCTAAAGTTGCCCGCAATATTTGCTGTAAGGAAACAGGACTTACTTCTAACAGTGTGCATGTTGTTATATTTTAGCTTTTACAGTTCCTGGAAGTGCCATGATTCTTGGGGTTATAATGGTGCTCGCAGTGTTCGCTTCAGCTTTCGTTTGCTGCTACTATATCTGCAAGTGATCATCTAGACATTGGCAGTGATCAGAACACGCTTTAGCTGCCAGCTAGAGCTGCTACAGGTTTTTTTTAGGGTCCAGGTTATTGGGAAGTAGATTGTAAAGCAACAACATTTCACTGTGAATATCTAGGGCTACAATATACAACTTTATGTAACATTTCTCTATGGCTCCTTAGTGTGGCAAAATGTAAATACGCCTCAACCTTCCCACTCCCTGTTTCAACAAGAATGAGTGTTATCTTATCTGCACTGTTAAAGGTAATTGTAGGTATACAGAAAAATCGACTGTAGTTTCACAGCACCTACTGTAGCTTTGCAGTAGATTCTACTGTTTACCTACAGCAAACTGTACATCTACAGCAGATTCTAATGTACACCTAAAAAAAGGCAAGTAACTAATACCGTTGGGTTCAGACATACATGTACTATAAAAAAAACACCGCTTTGCCTGCTATATTATAAATAATTTCTTGCACCTTCATAGTCATGAAAAAGCAGTCTAAATTCAACATGAGACATGGCATTTGCTCCATCTATATACAGATTGCGGGGGAATCCCCCACTTTATCTTCCTCCTGCTGCTCTCCACACGGAGTGTCTGATGTCAACTCACACCAGTGTGTGCTGAATAAACAGACAGGGACAGTCTGACACTGACCCCTGGACCCTGTTAGCAGGACTGTACTACAGATACAATTGCTTAAATACTGACTTATAGGTAAGCCTTGCTTTTCCTTCAAAACACGTGTAAAGCAAAGGACGTATTCTTTCTTCTTATATGTTCAACTTAGTACTACAAACGTTAGTATTAATCAAAGTAAAAGGGCAATGAGTAGGCCATGCCATCTTCTCAGGCTGGTATGGAAAAAGGATCCGAAAAGTCTGAAATCTTTAACTGTTCACAGATTCAGTGTTTCTACTGTTTAGAATGTCTGAAATCCTTAACTAAGATTCACTGCTTCTATCATTTAGTGTGTTAAATGTCTGAAAACCTTATCCAAGATTCACGGGGTGTTAAATGTCTGCCATCTCCTCAGGCTGGTATGGAAAAAAGATATGATGGCTCCGGTCTAAAAAGTGGTATTACTTTGGTATATTTTGTCCAAGTTTCTGGTGGTGAAAAAACAGTAGGTAGGTTGGTAGCAGTATGAGTGAGAATTAGTTCCTACCATGACTACCAGGAGGCATTACTGAGTTAATGGACCATCATAATCATCTCTGTGAGTCAATCTGTTACCAACCAATGGCTCCCAGGTGAGCACATGGGAGCCATTGTTTGCACATTTTGCACTAATTTGGAAACTGAAACGCAGGATACATTGGCCTATTGCCCTACTGACTTGGGGATAACTTTGAGATGGTCAAGCAGAAAGACTTGGCTGTTTTGGTTGATTGTGAATGGACTTATCCAGTGTACAGTTACATATGGTGTTGTGAGTGTTCAGTGGTCAGGGTATAATTCTTTGTTTAAAAAACACCACCCCAAGGTTTGATTTACCTACCTGGTATCCAAATCAAAACCATTACAAATATGAATACAATTTTTAGTCTATTGTTTATTTTCAAGATCACCTATGCACCAGTTAGCAGGATTACAGATCAACAAAATACTTATTTATGTGTTTAAAACCTTATCTGTTTCTGCCCTTTGTACAGCGTTCTACTCCCCTTGTGTACCATTCTTTACCCTTTAAGTGTGTTGTGATGCCATAAGTGTTGTTATTATACATCAACACATCCCTGCATCTACCAACACTTTGGAAATGCCATCTCTGTAGGGTTGTCAGGAAAGAAGTGGTGAGTAACTTGCCTGTGCTGCATTTATGCCTCCTGGTCACTAATGGGCTGAGTAAAAACGTCACTAGTTGCTGCTCTGAAAGGGTTAATATCTTTATCTATCTCTGCTGTTCTATTTTAGTGGACCTTAAGTGGAGCTAAGTTTCAATAGATAGCACATCTATGGTCTGATAGTACATACACTCACATACAAAACCAATCACTATACAGAAGCTACAATCATGGCAAACATTAGTGTATTATTGACCCTAAAAATAGTTAACTTTTTATTAACCAATATGATTATCTCTATCATCATTTCTATAATTCTGTCAGCTGCATAAAGTCAAATTTTAAATTCAGTAACTGCATTATAAGTCCCACATTTTCACAATCTAACCTACATAACAACAATAGTAGTAGCATTAAGTACATAGGCTGTAAATGCTTATATACACTCGTTAAATAGTTACTAGGGTCAGGTCCTGAAACCCCTGCTCGCTATATTTAAGGTCGGATTGCCGGTCCTCACTTAGCTCCGACTGTTACTGGCGGGGTAGCAAGCATTTTGCGTTTAAGTCTGCAAATACCACAAGAACAGCACCACCAGGAAGGGGATGTAGACGGTGTTGGTGCCCACGTATGTAAAACACAACAGGCAGAGCACAACAAAAACTGCAGCCACAGCCCAGACGTACTGATGCCTCTCCAACGTCGCTCTGAATTTACCTGTTGTAAAAAATACAGGAAAGAAACATATTGTATTTATCCTTGTCTGTTTTTCCGATGGAGTAGCCTCCTTAATTCATGCTTGTTTCATTAATTTAATATGCACATATAACTCTCTAATTCAATATTTGCCCTTGCTAATATTCGAAGTGGTGATTTTGGGGTTAGTTTAAAGGACACACAATTGTTATATCAATTTCATTTTGAATTGTTAGACTATGCATTGCAGTGTGGATAATTGGACACCATTTCATATTTTATGGGTAGATATAGACCAATAATAAAGTATGCCACATGAGCCGGGTGGGGTAAGGTTTTGCTGTGGTTGAAATAATGGACTGAGTATGATAAACAATGGAAGATGTATCGCAGAAAGTATGGCCAAGGAGTAGTTGTGTGTTGAAATTGACCAGAACTTGTGTGACATCCTTCCTGACAAGCCCCTATGCTAAACACTGCAACATAACTTACTTGACAGACTTTCCTTGTGGAGCGTCCAGTCCGGGTTGTCAATGTGGTGAGTAGGGTCACAGACATTACACATGAACTTCAGCATCATCTCGTCTATTACATCGTTGTTGTCCTCAGTATCTGAATCCTCACTTTCAGAGCCGTCCTCTGACACATAGTTCCTAAAGGTCATGTGAAAGTAAATGAGATCATCTAGTGACTGATGGTATTTAGGTCTGAACTAAAGTTACTTTTGGCTACTAATTTAGGGCAGTACCTCAAATATAAACAAGGTACACTTCAAATATAAACAAAGTGGTAAAGAATATGAGAAAAATGAAAGGTGTTCCCTAATACTTTATAGAAATAGTGATACTCTGGTCAAAGGTCAATTTCAGGCCATACGTATACATGAGTTAGGCTTATAAGTGAAGACTTACAGCAGCCACAGAGGAATACTACTTAGTGGCACAGACCTGCAGAGACTGAAGTTCCTGGCTGCACCCCTCAGGCTGAGAGCCTGGATGAAGTCCTTCTTCCTGACCTTGAACATATCATCCTCCACCTCCACCAGGTCCTGCTTAGTCATCAAGCCAAACACGGGCACCGCTGGGGTTAAGGACATTCACAACATTCATGAAATAATTTGAAATTAATCGTTTTAAGAAAAATGCTATTGGGAATGATGTCCCTCATAGATTTTTGTGATACTTGTGCAAATATAACTTGGATACAATAGTTTTAAAATGTACCAGTATATATATACGTCGGGAAATCTCTTGATTCTGTACACAAAGACCTGGACAGCTGGGATAAATACATAGTCAAAAATATGAAATTTTAAATAAATTGAATTATACCAAAATTAGTCAAAGTAATGATAGCTTTTCATGTATTCAAGGGCTATTTTCATAATAAGAAAAATGAAAAATAAAAAATACAGTAAGAAAAATCTTCAATTATAAATCATTGTATTATTGGTAATGTTGGTAATAATTACTTCTCTTGGATATAACTCCACCATACTTGATATGAGTACTTGGTTTGGCGGTCTCCATCACAGCTTTCATCAGCTCTCTGGGAAGGTCACCCTTAGCACTGGCAACAAATATCACTCTGTAATGAATATTTTTTCCATTATTTTATTGTGATTGGTATCTATATGAATACAACTTATTATTGATGACAAAATATTGATGATATGATTAGAGATGTAATGATGTTCCTCAACGGTTGAGGAGATGGTTTCTGTCATCTTTAGAACGCTTGTGCTTAGAGTGCTACTGAGACATATCTATAACTTCAATAGATATACATGTGTTGAAGTTCTACATCAAACCTAAGTGAATAACTCAAACTAAAACACCATAGAAACAGATGGATACCACAATGATGAAGATCTCTGCACCTACCTATGTATAACCAGGTCCTCGTTCCCCTGTGGATACTTCTGTAAGAGGTCCAGTGGATGATGGGGGTCAGCGTTAGCTTGTATATCCAGGATGTTGTGTTTGTCCAGCTCAAAATGGCCGTACAGCAGAAGTCTGAGCACGGTGCGCACCAGCTCTGTGTTCTCATCAGGCATCCCGCACACATCTATGATGCTGGGGGAGAGATATATGGATTAAAATAGGATGAAAAAGTCAATAAAGAGATCATGACAATAGAGAAATAGTACTATTATTTTTTGCTCTTTGGTCAAAAAATGTAATGAAACATGTACACAATTTTTTTTATGCCACCAGGCACCACCAGGCACCACCAGGACGAGGCATATGATGTTTGCACTTTACTAGAAGTCAGAACGGGTGCCGCCATCTTGGATTATGGAGTGGCTATATAACAGTAATATTAATCAATCTTTGATAGGTTCTGAGGTTGATTATAATCATATCTACCCCTGCTAATATGGACCCAAGGAATTCAATTGTTTCATCAGTTTGTTGCTAAGATGGCTGGTTGCCTAGCAACAGCTATTCTTATTGTTTATCTGCCTAGCAACACACATTGCCATGGTCCTGAGGTTAATTATCATCTTACCTTAAAACAGAATGATAGAGTTGTAATATCACACTTCGTCACACTGATGTCAGACAGTGCCTGAGGCATTTTTATACATGGTAACAACTGCAATTCTACACTCATTATCATGAACTGTGCACCCCTGAATGACAACATTAGTTAATCCATGCAACATTCAGGTCTGAGCAACATTTCCCAAGGGTAGGCTTCAATACATCCCTGCCAAGCTACTCTTGCGCATCTTCAGATTTAATCATTATGACAAGTGGCCTTGCATATTTGAGTAATTTCTCATAAAAAAAATGACATGCCTGGATCTTACTGCTTGATCAGGATTTGTTTACCTTGGTGCCTCCTCTACTGCTATAGGCCCAGCATCAGGTGCATCAATGTGTCGGCCATCTTGTTTTATACGCGGGTTATCCTGGTCAGGGAAGTACATATTGATACGACGTAACACGGTTGTTATATTTGGCGTATCTCCACCATAGCCCACAGCCACCCACTGTCCAGCCTCCTTCCTGACTGCTCGGATACAGGAGTTGATGAACGATGACTTCCCAGCACCTGCTGCCCCAAGGACCAGGATGTTGAGAGGTTTGCTGTATCGTGTGACCTTCCTGTAGAAGTCCAGGCGCTTCTTAGAGCCAGCATCCTGGTATGTCTTGGTAGTTGTAGGGTCGTTGTCTGAAGTCAGGTTCTTCATCTTTGGTGCATTAGAAGAAGCAGCTCCAGGACTGAAGGAATGAAAGAGACATGAAAAGAGGACAGATGTAGAAATATAACACAGTTTCCTGTATAAGAATTGTATTGACTCTCTAATGAAGAAAATCCTACTGTCCAGGGTCCTACCACATGCATAATATATATATGTTCTAATATGCATTGCCTGCATTGTAAAGAATACGTGTGGGAACACAGTAAAGATCTATTTTAACTTCTATAATTTAGGTAGAAGTATTATGATGGATTGGGGAGCATGTTGTTCCAGGAAATTAAGAAATTTCACCTAACTTAGATGTACTGTGATCATTTTGGAAGCATGATGCTCCAGGAAAATGTTGAGAATCTACCTTTAGATTGGTGCATTTTGTGGTGTTTTGGGGGTATATTGTTGCAGGAGAAATTTGTAGTTCTATCTGTAGACTTTTAGATTTTCAGGGGATCGTGAGACAATTGTAGGGGTTGTGAAAGTATCACATGAACACAGGTTCCAAATTTGGTTTGAATGCAACAGGTTTTATTCAGTCACAATCACAGCCTCAAAGTAACACAAAGGTTTGTTTGGTTCAATCAGATAACCAACTCGAAGATGTACAGCGTTCTACCTTTAGTTCGAAGTCAGCAAAGCTGGATGATCTGGTCCTGAGCCAGCATGGCTGGTGCAGGAGCCAGAGAGTGGGAGGGGTGTAGGTGCCCCGTGATCGAAAAGGTAACGAAGGTATCGAAAGGTGTGGGTCTGAGCTCGTCCTGGGACGAACTCCCTGAGGTAGCCAACCTCGGCCTCTTATATACCCTGAGCGCGGACCAATCAGTGTTGACGTGGCACTCCACCTGAGCGCCGTCTGGAGTGCCCTGCCTGGCTCCGCTACCGGATAACCGAAAGGACATAGTGTAGGTGTTGCCACCTGGTGTCCGAAGGAGGCACTTCCCACGCTGACTCCACAAACCCATATGTACCCATATTATTCGTGCCCCTACACAATTTTCCAAGAAATCTAAGAAAATTTACTTTTTAGATTAGTGTAAAGTTTCTGGGCATGTTAATTGCTCCATTTTTTTGTGATATTGCAACAGCTGCACAGCCTTCTTTTTGCAGTGGACCCTCACAGGCTAACCAATTTCGGCTCAGATTGGGTTCTGGATGTAGTACGGCTTTTATGGTCAAGTTTTAGATATGTGTTAGTTGTAAGGTCAGAAAATTCCTGATAAAGCATGTAATTACACAATCAAATGGTTAATGCCTTACCTCTGAGTTGTGGAAATCTGTGATTCCTTAGCCATCATTGTGTTTCATGAAGCCCTGTCTTGTAGGTGGAAGGTTCAGTAGATAGGCCTCCCTCTGCACGTAGAGACAAGAGATGATCCATGCACATGAGTCTAATGTGTGAGTTCTCTAGATAAGTGTGGCATGTTCCATGAAAGGTCATTACATAGACAGGGAGCAGGGAACAATAATGCCTGATAGTATAACAATAGCCATGTGACAAGAGTAGGAAACAAGGAAACACCTCAGCTCCACCAAACACTGTATTTTTTGTTAAATGTCAAAGGAAATCATATTTCATGTTTTACATTCACCTTTGAAGTTCGTTTCCTCCCCCTCCTACAGCCCACTCACCAAGCTGTATCTGTAACAAATGACTTGTCCCTGGGAGAAGTAGTTGATATCAGTTAGACATACATAAGTGTCTAAAGTGGGTCACTGGTATAGATTAGGGCAGTCTAGAGTTGTTATTGACTTGAGTTGAGATTTGGTCAATACTAAATTCTACTAATCCCTGCTGGCCCAGATCTGGAAATAAATCACTCTTAGACAACTTGTTGATATCAGCCCCACATATATCTGCCTAACTGAAGGATTCGGTGGACTGATGTCATGCAGTTGACGTAGAGGCCATGTTCTGTTTACCACAGTGGTAATACAAACACACAAGGAGTGTTGTGTGGTGAGGTAGGTCCCTGCCTTACTGGTATTGTATCTCAATATATTAGAATATTGTGACTGCAGAGGGGTTTTCAGCGACCTGGCGACCTGGGTCGTTTTCCAGGCGACTTTTCGACCTGGACCTTTAATTTTTGTGACCTGCGACCTGTTGTTTTGAAATGGCCATACTAATATATACTAAAAAAGTGACCTCCGACCTGGATATTTTTGCAAAAAAAAAAGCGAATTTGCAACCTGTAGCCCTTAAAAGAGGCTACTTTGTGACCTCAGGGGGGGACCCCTCTGCACCCCCAATATTACATCCCAGCAGCCTGATCCAAGTTATAAGTACCCTGCTGTGTTATGATGTGTGCCCCTTGAGGGCCCTATTGTAACTCAAAATTCATTCCCAACCATTGTCATGATGCATCAATGTAGTCTTGTCAAGTTACTCAAACATACTGCTTTTGGCACGGTTACATCATGTGGACCTCTAGGAGTGTAGCAATGAAATTGGGTTGATGAATCAATAACCAAGGCTGCATTCATGCATCATGATGATAATTTGATACCAAACATGGCAATAACGGGTGCAGGTTATATAAGGCTTTTTATTAGTATCCCAGTGTAAGTCATGTGAATTTCTTGTCCTGGTTAATGGGCAAGATTGTAATGGATATGATTCAAACACATAGCTGGAATTGCTAAAATAACACTGACATTGATCCAATGACAAAGCTACCTTACTAAATAGATATTATGTGCATGTGTTGACCCTACAGCCTCTCCGGGATCAATATCAGTTGGTACATTCAAAGATTAGATATCCCACTATTGATTGATTATGTAGCAATGTTAAGTGTAATGAGGCCAGCCACCTGCGCAGGGTCAAGTATTGGAGTCCTATACCTTTTACTCCTGCAGTGATTACATTTCCAGGTGATATGGGCCGTTCAGAGCAGAGGAAAGTCTGATATTATAGGAATGTGCACAGAAATTATGGCTGCTAAAGAAAGTATCAAAGCCAGGTAACTGTTCTGCTTATTTCACTATTATTGCCTTTTTTATATGTATTTATTCAACAATAGTTTTATCTTTTTATAAGGTCTCAGGGAAACCATTTTTCAAAAGATAAATTTATCTTTTCATCAAGTCAAACTGCACACTACTGAATATAACACAATTTCAAGAGTATATCACAAATGGCCGAGAAAACATTTTTAAATGAAACATCTATAAGGTTTATGATGAGAGAACTCAAATTTGACGAAACTACCCTTGTTCTTCTTATAGGGCTTCATCAACAATAGGAAAGTCATGTATCAGGAGCAAGACGTCAGACCTTCCCATCCTAGTGATATGTGTTTTGTTGACTGGCTTATTCATCTGTTGGTATGTACTGTAATTTAACTAGGTACACAGTTAATCTTAATCAAAAGAGAAAATGATGTTCTACCAAAGAGTAAAATGAGTGGCCAAAGAGAAACGTTTTTTTTATAACCGAGGGTTGAATGCATGGATACGACCCTGTAAAGTTACGTATCATGGATATCCTTTTTCCTAAAGGGTCAGCATAGTTAAGCCTATTTTGTCCATACTTACAACAAATGCTCCTTTTTAGCAACATGTCATCCTGGTTAAAGGTTAAATATTGGATATTAGTAAAGGTCCCCCCCCTGACTATTTCAGGTCATGTTGGAGAGATTTACCTTCACAACCACAGGGTGAAATAACAAAGCTAGAACACAAATTGGGAGCATTAACCATGGAACTTCAACAGATGAAACATAATTATGAATGTAAGTTACAAGTTCATTTTTTGAGCTCAGCAAAGTTGTGAAAATGACTCTGGTGTCTATGATATGCAACCTCAGCAAAAATGAGCTTTGCCGGATGAGCCTTTCAGTCTCAATCTCATGATGCTGACACAATGAAGCGATGTCTAAGTGATACCACCATGCTTATCTTAGTATTATAATTTGGTACGCTGGGTAGCAAAGATTGTATATACCGCAATTGCATGCCAGTATATAACATGTGCAACTTCTGAATGATTCATTTTGTGGAAAAAGTAAGAACTTGTAATTGTGTGATATAGGTAAAAGCTGTAATACATCACCACCAATCAATTTTCAGATCAAATTAACCTGCTACAAGAGAAGTTTAGGAATGGCTCCTGTGGACATGATGACCAAACACGGACTGAGAGTTTGAGTAACAAGCTGAAGAGGCTGCAGGTTGACAGGAGTCAGCAGGCTGCACTTCTAGCTGCTGTCAGCACACACCTCACAGGTCAGTTGTAGATGTTAATCACTTCTCCTACACTCAAGCTTTTCTATAACAAAATAGAACAAAATTTCAGCTAATGTTAAATTTCTATGCAATCAAGTGTTTCAATCTTCATTGCCCACTCCGCTTCTTTAAATTCTATTCAAAATGCAGACCATTTCATTGATAAGCGGTGCCTTTTTTGGCACTTTAGAAGCGAAATGACCAAAGGTCCATTCCAGTACCGTATGAATACCTTCCAACATTTGTTTAACCATATATAAGCATTAACAGTCCACAAACCCTATGATTATCACATAGATTCAAACAGATTTCCATTGACAATGAGAGGACATTCTAGGTTAAACTGCCTGAGAACAGATCTCCATGTGTCACTTACAGACAGTGTGAGGCATCTGCAGCAGCTGGTGGGGCTGTTGGCAGAGCTAGGGTCAGCACTTACTGATGGGAGTCCCACCCAGCTACAGGGTGTTGTGTCTGCCATGCATCAGGTCCAGACCTACCTACAGAATGTCACAGAGAACCTTGTACTTGTTGGGGAGAGTATCAAGCAGCAAACGGATCACAGTTATGTCTCTGAAATGGGAAGTATACATGCACACAATGCTACTAACCCTGAAATAAATGGGACACTGCAAGGTTGGTTCATTCTGACACCCACACTATAAATATAATTATAATAGCTCTGAAAATAAAACCCAAAAAGGAACTACACTCTTTTTCTTCTTGATGGTTTTCCCCATTCATTAATGTTGCTACATAGAGTTGGATGCTCTGAAACAAATTTCTTAATAACTACAAGTCAATATTTTCCATAGATTTGAGTTTAAAAATCAGGTTAAATCACCCTAAACTCAGTTGAAGTTGGAAATTGAAGAATGTATTCATTATTTCTCATACTAATGATTATTTGCAGGACAAATAAAAACCTTGGAAGAGTATTTCATTAACCAGCTGATGGAGTTCCAATCTGACATTGAGGGTATCAAGCACAAGCTGGGCCATCTTGAATGTAAGCTAATAGATAGGTTCCAAAATGGCTAATATTGGCTAGGTAGAATATCAGTAAAAATATTACTCAAGCATTCATGTTACTGTAAAGGCATGAACAAGTTTATTGTCTCCATCCAATAGACTTAGCCAACTCTCTAGCCTCTATGTTGACCCTGTGCTGCTACTTGCAGGGATACTTGTGTTTGTGAGTGTCAGTTGCCTTGTATGCTTTATGTACATATTGCTCATCTACACTAAAAGCTCCCGTAAGCCTAAAAGGGTAAGTAATGATGGTTAAGCTTTGTGATGTTGAGGTATTCCTCATGAATGATTTCACACAATACTAATTAGTATCTGTACAACGAGTACTAGAACTGCCAAACATTCAAGAACATTTTTGAATTGGTAAACGTTGAGTGATGACTTAATTCTTTTGGCAGTAGACAATTTTGATTTTGAAATTAAAACTAGTCTACCACTTTGTTTGACATTCCATGAACATCATCACCAGTCTAGCAACCCCATAAGGTTGGCTTAGCGCTTGAATTGCATCACTGCCAAGCTAAGGGCTGCATTTAAGCAATATGACAATCAAAGATTGTATTGAACCATTATGCAGCATTTAAAGTGATAATGGATTATTGATATATTATACCTCCATGTTTCAGGCTGTCAGTGTTGGACCTGCTGGACTCCCACTCAATGTGGTAACCGTGGTGACCTTCTCCCGGGAGACGTACAAGCGGGCACAGACAGTGTTCCCTGACATGTTAGCTCAGTCCCCACCCACACCCAGAGAGGTCCACTACCAGGTACTGTATACACAGACAGTGTTAACTGACATGTTAGCTCAGTCCCCGCCCACACCCAGGGAGGTCCACTACCAGCTACTGTATACACAGACAGTGTTACCTGACATGTTAGCTCAGTCCCCGCCCACACCCAGAGAGGTCCACCACCAGGAACTGTATACACAGACAGTGTTACCTGACATGTTAGCTCAGTCCCCGCCCACACCCAGAGAGGTCAACTACAAGGTATTGTATACACAGACAGTGTTACTATGTTAGCTCAGTCCCCACCCACACCCAGAGAGGTCCACTACCAGGTACTGTATACACAGACAGTGTTACCTGACATGTTAGCTCAGTCCCCACCCACACCCAGAGAGGTCCACTACAAGGTACTGTATACACAGACAGTGTTACTATGTTAGCTCAGTCCCCGCCCACACCCAGAGAGGTCAACTACAAGGTACTGTATACACAGACAGTGTTACCTGACATGTTAGCTCAGTCCCCACCCACACCCAGAGAGGTCCACTACAAGGTACTGTATACACAGACAGTGTTACCTGACATGTTAGCTCAGTCCCCACCCACACCCAGAGAGGTCCACTACAAGGTACTGTATACACAGACTGTGTTACCTGACATGTTAGCTCAGTCCCCACCCACACCCAGAGAGGTCCACTACAAGGTGCTGTATACACAGACAGTGTTACCTGACATGTTAGCTCAGTCCCCACCCACACCCAGGGAGGTCCACTACAAGGTACTGTATACACAGACAGTGTTACCTGACATGTTAGCTCAGTCCCCGCCCACACCCAGAGAGGTCCACTACCAGGTACTGTATACACAGACAGTGTTACTATGTTAGCTCAGTCCCCACCCACACCCAGAGAGGTCCACTACAAGGTACTGTATACACAGACAGTGTTACCTGACATGTTAGCTCAGTCCCCACCCACACCCAGAGAGGTCCACTACAAGGTACTGTATACACAGACAGTGTTACCTGACATGTTAGCTCAGTCCCCACCCACACCCAGAGAGGTCAACTACAAGGTACTGTATACACAGACAGTGTTACCTGACATGTTAGCTCAGTCCCCACCCACACCCAGGGAGGTCCACTACCAGGCACTGTATACACAGACAGTGTTACCTGACATGTTAGCTCAGTCCCCTCCCACACCCAGAGAGGTCCACTACAAGGTACTGTATACACAGACTGTGTTACTCTGTTAGCTCAGTCCCCTCCCACACCCAGAGAGGTCCACTACCAGGTACTGTATACACAGACAGTGTTACTCTGTTAGCTCAGTCCCCTCCCACACCCAGAGAGGTCCACTACAAGGTACTGTATACACAGACAGTGTTACCTGACATGTTAGCTCAGTCCCCACCCACACCAAGAGAGGTCCACTACAAGGTACTGTATACACAGACAGTGTTACCTGACATGTTAGCTTAGTCCCCACCCACACCCAGAGAGGTCCACTACAAGGTACTGTATACACAGACAGTGTTACCTGACATGTTAGCTCAGTCCCCACCCACACCCAGAGAGGTCCACTACAAGGTGCTGTATACACAGACAGTGTTACCTGACATGTTAGCTCAGTCCCCACCCACACCCAGAGAGGTCCACTACAAGGTACTGTATACACAGACAGTGTTACCTGACATGTTAGCTCAGTCCCCACCCACACCCAGGGAGGTCCACTACAAGGTACTGTATACACCCAGAGAGGTCCACTACAAGGTACTGTATACACAGACAGTGTTACTATGTGAGCTCAGTCCCCACCCACACCCAGGGAGGTCTACTACAAGGTACTGTATACACCCAGAGAGGTCCACTACAAGGTACTGTATACACAGACAGTGTTACCTGACATGTTAGCTCAGTCCCCACCCACACCCAGAGAGGTCCACAACCAGGTACTGTATACACAGACTGTGTTACCTGACATGTTAGCTCAGTCCCCGCCCACACCTAGAGAGGTCCACTACAAGGTACTGTATACACCCAGAGAGGTCTACTACAAGGTACTGTATACACCAAGAGAGGTCCACTACAAGGTACTGTATACACAGACAGTGTTACCTGACATGTTAGCTCAGTCCCCACCCACACCCAGAGAGGTCCACTACAAGGTACTGTATACACAGACTGTGTTACCTGACATGTTAGCTCAGTCCCCGCCCACACCCAGAGAGGTCCACTACAAGGTACTGTATACACAGACAGTGTTACTATGTTAGCTCAGTCCCCACCCACACCCAGAGAGGTCCACTACAAGGTACTGTATACACCCAGAGAGGTCCACTACAAGGTACTGTATACACAGACAGTGTTACCTGACATGTTAGCTCAGTCCCCGCCCACACCCAGAGAGGTCCACTACCAGGTACTGTATACACAGACAGTGTTACTTTGTTAGCTAAGTCCCAACCCACATCCAGGGAGGTCCACTACAAGGTACTGTAGAAGATATGTATTCTTTAAAAAAAGACTAACCATACTGCAAAGCCAGGTTGTCTTGATAAAGTATTTAATGGATGAGATATAATACTACTACAGAATATTGTATTTGAATCTCTGCTTGCACCCAGAGAGGTTAAATACAAGGTACTGCAGGAGAAAACAGACATGCCTAGTACCGTTTACCAGACTCTCATTTTATTGCATCATTGCAATATAGTTTGACATATTACACACGATATATCTTATCCTATGATAGTTGAAGCAATTGGATCTTGAATTTGTTTCAGAAATTACATATCTCATTAAACTCAATAAATTTCTGAATAACCTAATTGCTTATGGATAAATGGTGGGTATCAACCCGGTGATACATGTATTGATACAAAGGTGACCACCGCCGCGCCACCCTGTGGGGGACTCATGAACTATTGGACCCTGAGCTGTTGAGCCACCAGTACCCCCTCTGGTGGGCAGGTTGGACACTCGTCGTCAAGGGACAGAGCTTCCCTGGTTACCATGTTATTCTGCTTGGCTTGTCGCCCGGGTAGGACGACATTACGCTTGTGAAATAATTTGGGCGGTTTTTGAGCATGAAACCCTGCCACAATTGCTCATTCGTGTACGACGGCAGGAAAAAGGTCTGTCCTCAATGTACAGCCCCTTTTAAAGCCGGTAAGCAGGATTTGGACGAATCGGGGGAGGATTTTACGCTGCGGAAAATGGAGTCGCAGAAAGAAGCCCCAGAGTCACCCTCGATCGATCGGCAAGAAATGCTGGAAAAGGAGATCAGCTTGGCAGAGAGCAGAAAGGCAGCCCTTCAGCGCAAGCAGGAGATTAAAAGCCTGGAGGATCGGTTGGCCCAGTTAAATTTAGAAAACGAAAAGTTGGAGTCTGGCATGTTAGGTAGGGTAGGACGACATTACGCTTGTGAAATAATTTTTCTTTATTTGTCTTGCTTGTCGCTGCTTTGCTTGATATGTGATATTGAAATAAATAGGCCGTCATCTAATATTGGTACGGCCCAAGTCCAATTGTGCCTCCATTATCTGTCCAGAACCCGTCAGTATCAATAGGAATATTTGGATATATTGAAGCAAGATTTCAATTAATTACAATTCATACAATTAATTAATTGATTTATTTTCCACAAAGTAAATAATGTACAATTTCTATAGTTGTTGACGGGAGAGCTGGACCTGTCCCAGATCCCTGCTAGCTGTGGCTACATTGTGGTTATTGGGTATGATGCACGTAACAGCATCCTAGAGGACATGGACGGTTCTATGGGCAGCAGGAAGAGACTCACTGTTGTAGGACTGCAGGACACAAAACGTATGTAGCCAGAAGTAACAACATGCTAAATAAAAGTGCTGTAAACCTAGCACAAAGCATCTTTAGATGTAGATCATTTTAGACATATTGCATTACCTAGTTAAGGACAACAATTGCAACAAACTTGAGTTCTTACCGCAAAACCTCACGTATAAGCCGCAGATAGTACACAAATCAGAACGGCAGTGTAGTAATTGGTTAAAGGATCAGCCTGGGGTCAGGGTGTGGCTGATACAGCTTTTGCCACTATGGTACAGTACTAAAATTGGGTCAGACATTGGGTCGCTTATAGGCCGCGGCTAGTATGTGAATCATATTAGCAGTGCTGCTTATAGGATCGGCCTAAACTCAGGGTCCGGCTTATGCGTGAGTTAGGCTTATAACCAAGGTTTTATGGTACTCTGTTTTTAGATGAAAAATAAAAAATAGTAGTAAAAATTGATCTAATATTATCATGGTTCTGAGGAATATGTGACATTTTTTGTAATAAATATCTTTTCCCCAAAAAGGTGAGGTACTGGTTATCTACATAGAGAATGACCCTGAGAGGAGGGAGCCCCCGGCAGACTCCCTGTACAACACACACCTAGGGCGGCCTACCTCCCATCCCATCCTCCGTCAGCTCGTGGACAACCAACGCTTCCTGACTCTACCTCACTGGAAGTACACAGAGCACCAAGATGTATGCCAAGATTGAGGACACTTTTCTTATGTTATTTTATTAAACAAAAGGTCTAGCATATGTATGATGGTCCGACCACGAGATCTCTCTCCTACAAACGGACGGAGTCAGTATTCACATGTGTGAGCAGGCAAGCAGAAAGGGGTATCCCCGCGGGATTAGTACCAATTTTAGCCACCAGGGGGCTCCACCATGGCCTAAAATGATAGAAACAGGCTAATATTTTCTTTTAGGTACTTTTTTCTGGCAAATTCAGTAGTTTTATACAAAACATTCCATTTTTGGTGGAAAGCTTCCTTATTTGGAATGTGAAAAGAAAGTTTTAGAGCTAAAATGGGTGTCTTTGTTGATATGTGTTGCCATAAAAACATGATCTTCATTCCAAATAAAGAAAATATAGAATCCCATTTATAGAATGATTCATGACGATTACTATAGTCAAAACAGAATAAAATTATCATTTCTAGATCAAAAGCTATTGGTTATAGGATGAAAATGTATGATCATTTTCTAATTATTCTAATTATGCTAATTAGATAGAGATCTTGGAAACTATGAGACTTAAAGCTAATTTGGGTTTGGATAGGGCTATGCCCACCCATATTCAAATAGCCATTTTTCAAAAACTAGAAATGATATCTTTTTGTGTAATATATCACTGGAAAACTTATTATATCAATTTTAAAGTTTCATTGGATATCCCTTTTCCCTTGCCTGTACACATGTGTCTACAAATAGAAAGATTATGTCAAATCAACAGATATCCGATTGTAAATGGAACAATACTTATCATTTTGTAAACATATCCCCGAGGGCTGTCGACCCATTATTGCACACGAACAACATATTATGATTTGGAAGCAATAAAAATTTACTGAACTTGAACTTGAACTTGAAGATTCAGCCGTCCCATAAAGGTTCACAGTGTTCAACTTATGGACAAATCTCGTCATTGAAACAATATGGACAATAGTTACAGAGCCTTGACAATCTATAGGATTGGAGGCTGTAGCTCTAGAGGAGGGAGTATTTGGCTAGGTTGCAAGATAGCCCCAAAAGACATGTCGGGCTAGATAGTCTGAAAATTCCTTCTTTTTTTCTAAAAAGATTTTTTATTATGGTTACATCCAGTATAGTATGTTAACACATACAACTAGAATCTGGGCTGCGGCTTACACCGATTTGACGCCCAGTCCTTCTTTTATTATTTGCCCTATCTGACTAATCTAATCTAATTGAGGTGTAATGGTGAAAACATACATTGTCAATAAGTACATTCACTTGAACAATTTCATAATGGATCAGATCAACAGAGCGGGTAGGGTAGAGGGGGGAGGGTGGGGATGGGCGAAGGTGGGGGGGGCTACATGTCTACGTCGCTATGTCAGTTCTATAGTCTTTCATAACTATCTTGCAATTTTGAGACTATCTAGCCTGAGGGTTGCGCGATACTAACAAAACTATGATATTTTGAGACTATTGTGCAATTTTGAGACTATCTTGCCTTAGGGTCGCTAGGTACTAAAAGAACTATAGTATCTTGAGACTATCTCGCAATGTTGAGACTATCTAGCCTAACAGGGGGCAGTACTTAGGTCTCGATAAGGTGTGAATGATTGAATGTATGGCAAAGAATTAGTAACCATGTCTTCTGAACTATTTGCATCAATAAATAAAGGTAATAATATAGGTGTCCTCAAAACGACAGAGCCGGTGGTTTAACTGTAAGGAACCAAGGAGCGGTGCTCTGCATTTAGGATAGGCTGTCGTTTGGCAGCTCTTGATTTTAGGTCGGTGGTAGTTTGGCAATCAGGGAGTACCATCATAGTTTGTTAAACACCTCCTCTGCCTGGGGGGAGAGTGGAGTCAGCATGGCTGCATTGATGCATCATAATACATTACAGTATTATGCGTCCCTTAACCCTTTGAGGAGGGCATATCGCTAGAAGATGCCCTTTGTCTCCATGATGCATCAATGCAGCCAGGAGAGTACCTGACCAGTGCTGCATTGGTGCATAATGCCGACCCTTCAGGAGTGCCTCAACCCCGTAGGGTCGGCATGATGTTTAAATCTAGCACTGGCAAGTTACTTGGCAGGGCAGCGCGCATGCATCATGACAACAAAGGGTGTGATGCATAAAGGCATTGTCCTGTCCTTAAAGGGTTTAAGGGCTATAGTCAGAAGGCTGGTTTATGGTGCCCTCCTGTCCTGTTGTAGCTACTCAGTATCCATGAGAGGGTGTCTCCCAAGGTTGCTTTAAACCAGACGCCTTTGGTGTGGAAAGATTAACACACCTCCTACAAATCATATCTGTAAGGAATGAAAGGGGCTTTTCAAGGTCCTCTATTCACCGGCTTGAAGCCTGACCATCTATAAATGATATTGGTAAGTACCAAAGCTTTATAGGTTATTGATCCACAGTTGTGTGTAATGCACATAATACACTGCAACTTTATGATAGAGACAATTTTAAGGAAGTTGCGAATCTATTATGCCTTTGTTCCTATTTTGCTGGATTGCAATCCACAAACTTGAATCGCGTGAGATTATAGTTGTCATCAGGGTATGCCACACCAATGACTCTGATTTGTCCCCCTTTTGAAATAAATCTGGAAACAATAGGATCTAATAGTGGAACACTGGTTTAAATTTTAATGGGGGCCATTGAAATGATAGCTACTGGCAAGCTAATCTATTATAATTATGTCACACTCGAAACTGCTACCTAAGTGCTACCTAAGTAATGTGCAAGGACAACTCCTGTAACACATCACACAAGATAGGACTTTCAGGAAAGAAAAAAATATGCCCTTTCACATAAGCCACCCTCCCCCCTCCCTCCTCCTAGAGCCGACCTCCGTTTGCTTTGATGTCTTGTCCCCTGTGTAGGTTGGAGGCGGCGAGGTGTGTGGTCAATCTCTATTAGTGACAGTGGACCCTGCTGACTACCATACTAGTATAGACCAGACACCAAATACTGTACACAGAAAATCTAAATGCCCCGGCCCTTAGTCTGTAGTGTGTATCCCAGGTTGGTCACACTAGGTCAGGCATGACCAAGTGCTTTTCAAACTAAGTCATGAAAACATATGACTAATAGTAAGTAGTGAGTAATATGTGTCTTGGATCTCTGATATTGTCTTCAAATTATTTGTTAATACAAACACACAGGGGTTACGATTGATGCATTTGTAAAAGGCCAGTTCTCACCATTACTGTGCACGGACAATTTTTGGACTTTTTTTGAAAATCTTCGAGTAGAGCCATCTTTTTTTTTCTGACATATATATATATATTCATGTGATGATCTATAAAAGTGTGGAGTGGAATGGGTGTGGTGTCAAAATGGTTACCATGGTAACCAACCTAAGTAGGTACCCTGCTAACTGTGTCCTGCCATCACACCAGAAATGTGATTGTGGGGATGTTAGGCCTAATTTCTAGAGGTCTATTTCTTTTTTGTTTCCTGTAAGAGAGACTGGTAAGTTGCATATTCTTTTGCACTGACAGAGAAATAGGGTAGAATGAGGTGGGGTTTCCCATATTTTTCACTGCATAATAATTCAGCTTACTTTCAGCTCCTCTACATTTCCTTCAAAAAAATGATTGACACTATTCAGTATTTGAACATGATATATCAAAGCCTCCTCTTTCCAATGGTATATCACAATAGCTTGCCAAAAATTTTGATAGTGCTCCACACTAGTATCATATTGCTGGCAGGACACAAATGTTTCCAAAAAAGCACAATATTACATTTTTTACCTCTCCTCTCTAAAGCTTGAAGTTCATGATATCATTTATAATCATATGTATTTATTCATGTGATGTGATGTATTTAAGTATAACCCCATAAGATAACATCATTTCATGGCAGAAAATATCATAAAACATCTCCAGTCACTTTCTTGTTATATTGATGGCAGGATATGAATTAGGAATTTGTATGACGGCAGGACATGAATTAAGAATTAAAAATCAATACACCGGGAACCACTTAAACCCACACCCTACCCAAGGTATTGCATTTAGGCTACTAATTTTCTTTTTGATGCAGCAAACTATGCCCTTTCATTTAATGTATGACTAAACCCCATATATTTGCTTCATATTTTTTTATAACTGCTTTAATGGTTGAATATTGATGGCAGGACAAAACTTCCCTATTGGTTTTTTGGCCCTGGCAAAGTCAAAAATTGGGCAAAAAGTCAGATTTTCGGCTTGAATTAAGCATAAGACAATTGCTTAATATGAAAAAATTAAAATAATTATATGCCTATGGTAGGTTTTAAGAAAATTGACCAAATACAGTAAAAATACTCTGTCCAGGGCTATAAAAAGGGTTATTTTTTACCCCTTGGGCGGGTCTGGGAGTCTAAAAGAAGAAAAATTGGTGAAAAAAATATTGTCCTTCTTTAGATCTCATCGAGTTTTATCTGATAAAGAAAAATAAACTGTCCACCGGCCCCTACCCTGAAAAAAATGGCAGACCAGAACATAGCCAGTTTTGGCCATGCATAGTTTTCATGAGAAAGCGCCAAAACTAGTGACAAATGTGAGTTATAAAATTCATAGTGACGGCACCTATATAAATGTATATCAAGTAACACATGCTTACAGTCAGACAGTATATCCTAAGTATCTTCTCAATGGTGTTATTATATAATTTTGGCTAAACATTTGGTATCTAATGCCAGATTCAGTGTAGGTTGCAGCTGACTTGTATTACTCTCCACAATATTCAAAAATGGAATATTTGCACAACCCCCAGTGGCTACTGATATTTAGTTGTGCACCCAACCAAGGGTTATAAGCTTTATTCTGTGTGTACAGATGTAGTCCTCAACTCTATCTATAGGAGTATTTCATTAGTTATATTTCATGTCTGCTCACCTATTGTAATATCTTACAGATATTATGTTTGTCATAACCGGAAATTTTTATTGTATATGACAAGTATGACATTATATGGAATGACAGGGGATCTAGCGGAAGCAAGGCAATGCTCCTAAGCTAGAATGATACATTTACCTTTGTATTTGTTATCTTTTACCCAATAAAACACATTAAAAAAAAATTGCATACCTTGAAAGAATTTCATATCTTGAAGGAATTGTAAACCTTGAAAGAATTGCATACAATTGAAAAAAGAAATCTTTGTAACAAAGAGCCTGTTTAGGGAAGGCTACCTGTTGATTGGATACCAATAATTTGTGACAATTCTTTTCCTGAATCTAGTCAGTGTGGTGCAGAGATACCAGCACCTAACACTGAATTAAAAAATAAGCCTGTGGTTTGTGGCAACAAAGTTGTATCCCCCATTGCCCACTGAGCCTGTGTCAAGTGTAAACACAAGACAACCTGTATACTAACACTTCCCACCAGCTCTCTGATCTAACTAAGCATGTGCAAAGAAACTCACAACCAGAAGAGAAACCCTACCACCGGAAGTGGCTTTGGTATTTTCTGGGAATAAACAGAGGTAGGTACCTTGAATGCTGTTTTAAGTTCAGAGAATTGTCACATTGTTCATATGGAACAATGTTTGGCAGTACTGAACCAATTTAGCTCCTTTTGGGGCCCTAGAACAATGACACATTACAGATTATCTGACCCCCTTTATTTCAGGAAAAATACTACCAGATCTTGAATCTGCCGGTTCATTGAAGCATATATATACAAACCAACCCGGGCAAAGCAGCAGGATAATCAGGTTCATCAGATTATTGAATGCCGAATTACTAAGGTCTCACTGTATCCACCTAACATGATTGTTCATATTATTGCGTTTTGTTTGTTCACATGTCTACAGCTGCACACATTAAAGTCATACAACAAAGAGCAGGCAGATTTACAGCAGCAGTCTCCACCGCAGTTGCCACAGCAGTTGCAGCAGCAGTTGTAGCAGCAGTCGCAGTAGCAGCAGTACGAGTCAAGGGAGAGTTTTATCGTAGTTCCCCAGTCGAGCTAACGTGATGGATATAGTGATAATGAGGCATCCCAAAACCTCCAATATGTTCATCCGACCATACAAATCACCTTTAAATATTGTGTACTGTGGAATGAGGTTAAGCAGTGTATTAGAATTAGTTATAATTGACACTTGTACGGGCCCTATCATTTGACATGCAATAATAGTAGCAAAGACTGATACTGCGGAGCCCAGGGCATGAACTATGACATATAATATGTCATATGGATCGGTTATAAAGACTGGCTGTTCACAGTACAAACAGAGCAGCAATGCTATAGGTGTAGCCAAGGCCATTGTCACAAAGTACAGTACGCTTACCTTGACTTCTTTTAAGTAAACTCCGGCAAGAATAGAATATGTGGCTCTAAATCCACCACCTAAAATCAGTGCACAGTAACCGAGTAGTGTGTAACTCAGAGCGGACTCTGCTACGGATATATGTACTGCGGTCGTGGATCTGTTGGACTGCTGGTCGATAAAGGTTGAGGTAAATCCATGTTGAAAATCCATCCATGGCTGCAGAAGCAGGCACAACCCCAAGGTGCACAGAACCATGGCCAGCAGAGTCAGAGGACTTTGTTTCTCACACAATACTACCCTAGATATGACAAAAACCCAAATCATTGAAAACACCATCTCCACACCTGTAGCATGACTGAGAGGAAGAATGGAAATTGAGAAAAATATGAGAAGATTGTAGAAATTATTTTGAACTCCCATTGCGCAGGTTGCTGGCCAGAGTTCCTGTGGTATCTTAATACGCTCTTTCCTAAAGTACATGATAACTGCTCCTAAAAGTGTGGCAGTAAAATACCGCAGGAATCCCAGCTGGAAATCGGGCACTCTCCTTGCCAATAGCTGCACTGCCACCCCAGATGCACATGTTGCTATAACTTCAATGGACACAGCGAGGTAGCCAATCAGTATTTTCTTGGAGCATTTCATCTTTCCAATTTGAATGATATATACCTGTGGAGAGATTTGTTCATGTTTAGTTTGTTCAGGCAAGCACAGGGATGCCCTTTCATCACACTATAATCTTGATGACACAAGTGTGAATATTCCCTTGCAAATTCCTTAAACATACCGTATTTCCTCGTGTATAAGCCCGGGCTTATACAAGCACTAAGTGGCAAATTGACCAGGCTTATACATGGGCAGACTTATACACGGGGCAGGCTTATATTTCTATACCTGAAGAATCACTGATATCTTCTCTTAATTCCAAGAATTATCTACTATTCCAACACATCTTTTTCATTTATTTCGGTAATTTTCTTGCCAATTTAATCTTTATTTGTCTTTGAAATGGTGAAATACGGTATATATGATTGGCATAATTGTACATCTAAGATTTTCATTCAATTATGTTAGCACGACAACTATTTCCCTGTAGAAGTGCTATGACATTCACAGCCCTCAACAACAAGCATCAATGGTGTGCACACACAGATTTTGATTATAGCAACTGCCGCATAAGTTGCGGACGTATTGAGAATTCCAGAAGGAATAGGTTACTTGTAAATTAACACTGTTTTACATACCCTTGTGTGTGGATGACATCAATTAGGGATGAATGTGAAGACGATCTTTCCCTTTCAAATGTGATACTAGGTAGTATTTCTCCCGCTGACAATTTCGGTGTGACTATGCATATTATGTCTCTGTCTGAAGTAAACAACCAGTTATTACCTGTCAACAACTGGATCGTTCAAAGTATGTCAAATCAATTTCGCCTACTATTTATACCTTGCGTTGGCATAGGGGAGTCCTGGGAGAATTGGGACAAAGGAGAACTGGGACACTGTGTATTCTGCCCATAACCAATAACTTTGATGCATAACCACAGATGCTATTTTTTGGGCCAATAATATTTAAGTTTTTTAACATTAAAAAAATTACTGTGATGTTATTATACTTAGAACTATCAAAGATTTCCAGTATTCTTTTGGATTATTTATATTGTCGTCCACCTGTTTTTTATGATAATTTTCTTCTGCTTTTTTATTTTCTGACTTTTTCTGAGGTTTTGATAAAAATGTTTAATATTATTGTGGTCCTGGGTTTGGGACTTTTTAAAACGTTTAATGGCATCATTCTTATCTTTGATAAGGCTTATCAGATCAGCATCCAACCAGGGTTTTTTAGTTCGCTTAAAGTTAAATTGTTTCACTTAACAATTAATGTCCAAAATATGATTGATAGATGATTATTAGCATATTCCAGGCGTCATTTGGACTATCACAGATCCAGAAATTATTCCAATCTAAATTGCGTAAACTTCTTACAAAATCAGCCTCATTAAATAACCTATAGCTTCTACCTTTAAAAGACAAGGGTATCTTAGGAGCGGGAATATGCTTCATTGTTACATAGATTAATTCATGGTCACTAAGTCCACCTAGGGATTTAACTCCCGAGGCAGTAATATGTTCAGAGTTTGTGACTATAAGATCAATTATGGAATCCCTTTGATCTCTGTTTGGATTATACCTTGTAATATGTTTTATAAATTGCCTTGTACCAAGCCCTGCTACCACATTAACCATTTTGTCGGGGTTTTATCGGCGTTTGGATGTAGGTAGTCTATATTGAAGTCCCCCATAAGGAAAATTTCAGAATATTTATTAGAGTCTATATTATTAAAGGATGTTTTTTATAATATCCAGTGCTCTAGCCACGTCTGCCTTGGGAGGCAGATATATATTTGCGATAACAATTCTATGTAATTGAACTCTGGAAATAACTGTCCATAAGATCTCTATATCTTTATTGCTAATATAGCGCCAGCTCACTACTTGACGTAAGACCATCCTTAATATATGTTAGTGATCCTCCATGGTTTATTTCCCCAGCGTCTCTTAACTGTCTGTCTAGCCTATGTATGGAATATCCCTCTATGTGAACATGATTATCTGACACACTCTCTTCCAACCAGGTTTCTGAAAAGGTAGCACAGTTAATATCGGAGTCAATCACATAGTCTCTTATTGTACCTATGTCATTATATATACTGCGAGCATTAAAATGTGTAAAATGTAGGCCTTTTACCCCATTTAGTCCGATATCAAAAGACATGATAAGGCATCATGAAGGACATACATTCCCCCAGACCCACACCAGATATGGTCCCCACCTCTCTCTCTCCTCCAGACAACATTTTATAATTAATGGGACTAATGCATCTAGTGCTGCCCATGTCTAATAATCTCATTAGGCTGACTGAGAACGAGCAAAATGTGGGAGTGTGGGTATTAACCTTATAAACATTTGTATTTGCAAGGCACAGTTAACAATGTAACAAGTAACTGTCGGGGAGACAGCATAATAAATTTTAGTATAATGATACAATGCCCATCTTACCAGACTTCCGTCGCTACCTATTTCTCAAATTCTGTATGCAGGTTATTCAAAATGCATACTACAGTACTAGTAGAAATCTCACTCCTCTCCACGTCCTGTCCATGGAAAGGTGTCTGTGCTAATACCCTAAATTCCCGCGTACTACCCGCGGGTTGTAGGCGTACCAAACACAGCTTTCATTTGATACCAAACATGCCTATATATAAGGTGCGGGTTATACGAGGGTTTTTATTATTATAGAACAGTACTAAAATATAAATTTTCAGATCCAGAGTTGGGGGTGCGGGTTATACGCGAGATGCGGGTTATTTACCGGGAATTTACAGTACTTGTGAGTTTTTAACCTTTGTGAATCATACCCTAACATCTCCCGAGTAATGGTATGCAATAAAGCAAGTGAATATTTGAAAAAGAAATCTGATCATCTTTAGGTGAAATGTCTTGACTTGAACTGATTAATAAATCAGAGAAAAATAGAAATTTTAGATTTATGCTCTATGTGGATTCCTCCCTGTTAACTCCACACATGGCTGTATCATTACTGTATTATACATTTGCAAGTTCTTTTAAGTCTCACATAGAAGCCCAACCGTCATGAGTCTTCCCAGCAATTTCGGATTCTGACAACACTACTATCTCCATGGCTGGGTGATGGGTAATGGGTAGCAACCTAACAATGGCCTACCTCCCAGCAACCAGAGTACAGCCATGCGGAGGGGTGGGTGGTTGGGGGGGGGGGGGTGTAACAGCCTGTGTTGATCGATCCCCCCCCCATCCCAGCTGTAACCAATATAGGAAGGAGAGAGGGGGCTGGAGGGGACGGGAGGAGGAGGAGGGGACGCACGGTGAGGGGGAGGGGAGGAAGGTGAGGGAGAGGGAGAGGGGGGCAGGGAGGGAGAGATGGGAGAGGGGGCAGAAGGGAGGAAGAGGAGGAGGAGGAGGAGGAGGAGGAGGGGGAGAAGGAAAGGAGGCAAAGGAGGAGGGGAGGAGGGGTGGGGCTGGGAGGGGAGGGGAAGGGTGTAGACCAGGCTGTAGCGTACATCCTATACATAGGATGCACACGGGGTCACCAGTGACCAATAGGCCTAGCGTGCATCCTATGATTAGGCATGCCCGCATGAAATTATCCCTGTCCTTTAGAATGCACACTACTGAAAGGGATGATCCACCAGGACTGCACTTATAATGACACAGGCTTTTATACATTATAAAGCACAATGGTTCCTTAACGAGTTTACCTACTTGGTGTTAAGTGCCGGCATGGATTATTTTTCTGGAGGTGCAGAGTGGAAAATGATTTTACACTTTTAGTCCAGTATGGTCTAGTCTGGCTCTACCAGCTGGTGCATAGCCTGTAAACAAAAATACGTAGGTTGGACGTAAATCTATGTTGATTTGGGGTGTAAACTACCTAATTTTGCCAGGTTTATGAACGTCAAAACTTGAAGGTTTAGTTACGTTCAATGGATGTTTATGTCTGAATTACGTTTTTCTACCTCATTCAGACGTAAATATATGTAAAATGTGGCTACATTCTTTGTGAAATAGTTGTATTTAGTCATAGATGTATGTATACGTTGACAGACATGGTTCCTATCAATAATTACTGTAATTGATTTTTTTTTTATTGTAATCTCTTGGATTAGCTGGACACAGCATTCTCTGCATAAGGTATACAGACTACGTTTGGCTGCATTGAGGCTTTGTTTCTTTTCCATTACCACTTATGTGGTGTTTAAACAGTAAAGTGCCCTAATACATGTATTAAATGCAGTTCTTTTTATCTACTCTCCTAATATATAAACGTCCAATGATGTTTGGCTTCTTTCCATAATAAATCTTGATCATTAAGAAGTATGTGCTTATATTGGGGTAGATATTTGCCCAGGGGGCCATTTCACCACATAATATGGACCCCCTGTATCACTCATATGAGGGGTCCGTATGTCACATATGGCGTTTTTCCGTTTCACCACATAATATGTGGAGATCCGTATTCAAATGTGGGAGATCCGTATTCAAATGTGGCGTTTTTCCATTTCACCACATAATGTGGAGATCAAAAAATCTGTATATGGTCCGTATATTTCCCCTTGAATATGGCAGGTCTAGGGGCAGCATATATTGAGAAAATGAAGGAAAAAGGGCCTTATGTAGGGCCGTATGTTGTAAAAGGGGTCCGCATGTTGGTTTTGGTCTTGAGGACAGGTCGGAGAATGGAGTTGGGAGGTCGAGGAATGGAGTTGGGAGGTCGAGGAATGGAGTAGGGAGGTCGGGAATGGAGTGGGGATGTCCCGAATGGAGTGGGGAGGTCGGGGTATGCAGTGGGGAGGTCGGGGTATGGACTAGGGAGGTCGGGGTATGGAGTGGGGAGGTCGTGGTATGGACTAGGGAGGTCGGGGTATGGAGTGGGGAGGTCGTGGTATGGACTGGGAAGGCCGGGGCATGGACTAGGGAGGTCGGGGTATGGACTAGGGAGGTCGGTGTATGGACTGGGGAGGTCGGGGTATGGAGTGGGGAGGTTGTGGTATGGACTGGGAAGGTCAGGGTATGGACTGGGGAGGTCGGGGTATGGACTGGGGAGGTCGGGGTATGGACTGGGGAGGTCAGGGTATGTAGGGGCCATGAGGAAATAAGCAATAACGCCCATTGGTATAGCATTTGTATTACATTTGCCTGCCCATTCCCCTGCCCATTCCCCTGCCCATTCCCCTGCCCATTCCCCTGCCCATTCCCCTGCCCATTCCCCTGCCCATTCCCCTGCCCATCCCCCTGCCCATTCCCCTGCCCATTCCCCTGCCCATTCCCCTGCCCATTCCCCTGCCCATTCCCCTGCCCATTCCCCTGCCCATTCCCCTGCCCATTCCCCTGCCCATTCCCCTGCCCATTCCCCTGCCCATTCCCCTGCCCATTCCCCCACTTGCCAGCTATCTTATTTACATTTGTGAATACATGGAAGGGGTGTGGCCTGACTTTCAATTAGACATACACATACCAACATGGATCCACACGGGGGAGAAACCTCCCCTGTGTTCAACTCATTGAAATTAGCCCATTGGTTATATTTACTATACTGCATGAAGCAATAATGCTTAAATGCTTTTCCCCGACCTCCCCCTCCTTCCCTGACCTCCCTTCTCCATTGCCCGACCTCCCTTCTCCATTTCCCGACCTCCCCTCTCCATTCCCCGACCTCCCTTCTCCATTTCCCGACCTCCCCTCTCCATTCCCCAACCTCCCCTCTCCATTTGCCGACCTCTCTTATCCATTCCCTAACATCCAAAACAGAATGCGGACCCTCTCCAGCCTACCTCCGTATGTCTATATATTTTATGACGTCACAGAGGGAATTCCCTAGGGGTTCCCCGGAATGTAGACTGGTTTTTGCACAATTTTACAATTGAGCCAGGTGACTGCCGCATTCACATATGGAAATATAAAAAAATAGCCTAAAACATACAGACACAACACGGCAATGGTCCAGAAATGGAAAAATTATTATTTAAAAAAAGGGCCGTATAAGGGCCGTATTTGGGGGCCGTATGTTAGTATATTATTCAGGATGCGGTGAAATGGCTCCCTGGAGGGTGTTTTTCCCCATTGGTCCAATCCGGGACCAATATGGACACAAAATACGGACCGTATACGGGACCCGTATTGGGAGGCCCAAAAACAGTGTTTTTCCCCCCTCCGTATCACGACCGTATGTGCATACGGGATTGGCATAAATTCTGCTGCATATGGGTTACCAATGCGGGACTCACCTGTCCTAATTGTAAAAATGTACAAAAACCAGTCTACATTCCAGGAAACCCTAGGGAATTCCCTCTGTGACGTCATAACATAGATACACATACGGGATTAGGCTAGAGGGTCCATACAAACACGTCTGCAGTGCTGGGGTATGTATATATACCTAGAGCACGGACCTGGGTGTAAGCAGTCCTATGGGAGTTCAATGGTTAGCGTTAGACCCGTCCACTTTTACTAAAAGTGGCCCGAGAGCTTTAATATTTGAGATATCGAGGTGAATTCTGGTGTGTGGATCGATAAAGGTATCATGAGGGTTATGTTAAAGTTACAGGCCCACAGGATGAACATAGCCAGAATAACAATGTGCCGAATACCACAGTGTTGTAGGTATGTATATGTACCCAGAGCACGGACCTGGGTGTAAGCAGTCCTATGGGAGTTCAATGGTTAGCGTTAGACCCGTCCACTTTTACTAAAAGTAGCCTGCAAAAATGGATCGGTCCTAGCAGGGCCCGGTGCCAGCGTGGGAAAGACGCAACCTAACAGGTCCGTGCTTGTTAGAACCGCTCTAAGTTTTGATACATAGTTTCTCAGCCCTGGGGGGATGTAAATGTACCTAGAGCACGGACCTGGGTGTAAACAGTCCTATGGGAGTTCAATGGTTAGCGTTAGACCCGTCCACTTTTACTAAAAGTGGCCCAAAAGCTTTAATATTTGAGATATCGAGGTGAATTGTGGTGTGTGGATCGATATAGGTATCATGAGGGTTATGTTAAAGTTACAGACCCACAGGATGAACATAGCCAGAGTAACAATGTGGCGAATACTATAGTGTTGTAGGTATGTATATGTACCCAGAGCACGGACCTGGGTGTAAGCGGTCCTATGGGCGCTCAATGGTTAGCGTTAGAACCGCCCCCTTTTGCCGAAATGTTGTAAACAAGTTGAGAATAAGTCAGGGTTTTCGATAGACTATGAGATATGGTGAATATATGAGGTATTAAACCGTTAAGGGCCGCATTCCACACTGTGCGGCCCTTAAAGGAGAAATTTATGTCCGTATGCAGCATACGGAGCACTTTTTTTGAATTTATGCTGCCCCAGAAGCTCAGGAATTGAGAACACTTAGATACGGACACAATGAGGAAAATAATTCCCGTATCCGATGAGGAAAAACGCTTTTTTCCCGTATGCGTATACGGGATTCCGTAAAGGATACGGGATTCTGATTTTTGGTAAAAAATGTCCGTATCCGATGAGGAAAAACACTTTTTGCCCGTATGGGATGCCGGGACCCCCGTATGACACATACGGACCACAAAACCAATGGGGAAAAACAGCCCCCTGGAACTGTTTGATCCTCTCTATATTTGATAGTGCTGCTACCTAGTGTGAGGTCAGGAAAGTATACAAGGGTTCTGTCAAGAACCCTACCTCATTTGATTAAACGTAAATAAACATAGATTTGTTACGTTTATTTACGTCTGAATGAGGTAGAAGTAATTAAGACAGAAACATCCATTGAACCTTCACGTTTTGACGTCCACAAAGCTTGCAAAAAGTCCTAATCTGAGAGTCCTTTGTTGTCCTATGCAGTCAGAGCCATTTTAAATCCTTTAAGGGCTGCATAGTGCTTCAATGTGTTATACACCTCAGTCGTCATGATGCATGAATGCACCCCCGGTGAGTCTACTCACCGGCTCTGCATTCATGCATCATGGCAACTCTATGGGGTGTATACAATCATAAAGGGTTGGTATATGATGCAGTCATGCAGCCCTAGGGAGTTACTTGGATGTCCTGTATTCATGTATCATGGCAACAACAGGCATAGCACATCAAAGCAGTATGTGCCCCGTAAAGGGCCAGGAGGTACTGTCTAATGGTCTGGGTTAATTGGAATATGTTGTACCATTCTTAGGAATGCTGGTATGGTTGCATCATAGAGGTGTATAAAAGAGGGATATGGGTATGAGCTGACAGACAAGTTCTCCACACAGACTGATCACCTTGTCGAGCTGACCTTCAGGTCCCTTCGACTGTCCGCTCATCTCTTCAGCAGTCCCTGACAGTATCATTAAGGAGCGTTCATTATTTATGCCAGGGGGGGGGGTGTGTGCAAATCATGGGGGGGTCATTTTTTTTAGGGGTATTTGGAGGGGGGGTCTTTTTTTCCAACCTATTCTTAGGGGGGGTCTTTTTTTTCAACCTATTCTGAGGGGGGGGGTCATTTTTTTTAGGGGTATTTATTTGGGAGGGGGTAGTTTTTGACACAACGTGACGCGAATTTCACGACATGTCGCGAATTGGGGTCATAAAGACCGTAGAACTTGGCTCAATTTCTTGCCTACCAATCGACACTTGAATGATTCACTACTTTTCTTTTCCTAAAACAACAATAATTAACTGGAGAAAGAGCATTAATTCAACACGAGAAGAGTACAGAATGTAGGGGATCTAAACAGCAAAGCTATCAGTGTGCAGTTAGATGAATGCTATTGAGGCACCAAAATATGACAGGACTGTATCCGAAATAGTTTGGGTTAATTGGACTTTAGCCTTGCCCATTACATTTGGCATCCATATGCAAGGGTGAACTTGCCTACATGTCTATACCCTGCCTTTCTTCCCAATAGAGGAGCAGATGCATAGTATGCAAGATGCAGATCAACCTCATATAATATTGATACATTGCAGCTTAGGTCCACAAGCTCGCACCACCTCGACCTCGTTTCCCGAGCGTCATCGCTGGCACCAAAGGTTGCTGGTTAAAATAATTCCTGTGCGCTTGGTGCTGTTGTATTGAAAGTGCAGATGGGTACCGCGTACCAATCCCCCCCAATATACGGGGGAAGTGATGCGGTCATGGCCTCCTAAATACCAGCGATGTCGCTCGGACTTTGTCCAAGCGCGAGTTGGGGCCAGCTTGCTTAGGTCCACTCCACCAGTCAAAGGCGTGATTACACTAGTCATGATACACTTTTCCTTGGTATCTTGTACCAGACCCTGCTAAATGAGCCACAGCGTTCTGATTGCAGAGCTCTCAATTTTTTAAGAATACCTTCACCATCTCCCTGATAGCCGCCTGCTTCTCACAGATTCTAGGACTTATAAAATCAGCAGACTCATAGAGTAAACATGATCATCCCACTATAAATCGGTGTACCAAATGCCTTGAAATGTAGCAAATAGCCACCAGATCCACAGAGTTTTCTGCTGCGGATGCCACTCTTTCTGTCGCCAATTTCTAAATCTCCCTCTAAGTTCATCTTTGGCTTCAACAGAAATCAGGCACTGAATAATCATTGCTACTCATCGCTACTTGGCCTCATCAGAATTTTTAGAGCTCTATATTTGGTTCTGGTCAAGTTGCTTCCGATGCTCTGCAGGGTTATCAGTGAGTTATTCATCACTATTTTAAAGCTTTTATACCATTGGTGGCTTAAGCGATTGTAATTGATCCGTGCCATTATATAACAAAGACACATTCCCCTGTCACTCTTTGTTCAACTTCAAATTCTCACCCTGAGCTCCCTATTTCTTACTGATCCTAGCCTTTGGAAAACCAAACTAGGTTTAAATAGGGATCTTGTTCCTTCAACTGCAAGTTATAATACCAGGATACATTAAAATGGGCCGATTGAGCTCTAGATTTTCAAAATTTTCTTCAGGTTTGCCACTATTATAATGTCCAGAGCATCCCTTCATCAAACATCTTTGTTTTAAGCTGCAGTAGCGCGGGACAGGGGGGGGGGGACAGCAAGGACATTTGAAACATAATTATTTGTATATGATATTCCATGTGTCCTATCTAAGAGTAAAAGGCAGGCGAGTATCAGAATTAGGCACATGATCGGGGGTCCTATACTGTGGTGGGATTCGACCCTTCTTACGCATTAAACACTGGAGCGATCCCGAGAATGTTAGCCACAGCGGTGCCCCGACCACTCCAAATGTCCCAGAGGCCACGCCTTCACATGGACAAGCTGACCATGCACCCACGGCTCACCCTGCTGTGTGGGCAGGTCAGAAGTCCTCATATGGCCGCTGGTATGGGGTGGTGCAATAATAGAGCCCCTGGGGCACAGGCTTTAACTGAACAGCCTGGCTATACTGGGAGTAGCACTGGGCCCCTGTTCTTCAGAGTATGCAGAGCTTAGCCACAGCAGCGGCGCGTTAGATAGGCACATGTTCCCAGTGTAGTTACGCCTATAATGTGGTAGCCTAGATATATAGCAATAATTCTAACCCCCCCTAATTTTGGGATTTTTATTATTTTTAATTTGATTTAGTTGCCTTAATTTTTAGTATCTTTTGGTAAAGTAAACCCCAGCTCTGACGGCCCTTAGGGAGTGGTCATTTTTTAACAACAGCGGGGGGGGTTGGTGGATTTTGGGGGGACCAAAAAAATTTGGACCCCTCTTAAGGGGGGGGACCAAAAAATTTACACCCCTTTTTAGCGGAAAAAGCCCGCGCGTTACTATAGCTCAAAGGTGTCGGCCCATTCATTTTCAACCTGCCATGGGGGGGACCGAAGTTTTTTGACCCCTCCTGTGGGGGGGACCAAAAAAAAAGCCCCTGTTGTTAAAAAATGACCACTCCCTTAGTGGCCTAAATAATACTCTGACTTCAAGAATTGGCTTTTAAAGGCAAATAACCAACAGGATCTTGATATTCCTGGTTACTGCATGAATTGATAAGTCATTCTGACAAGTCTGAGACTAGTCAATGTTGCAATTTGCGACTCATTTCTGCCAAATCTGGTACTCTCAAGGTTTATAAAAACCCTGTAGCGTCCAAGGGCTGGGCCTGTTACTCTATTCCAGAGAAGCTCCTTTTGAATCAATGTTGCACTATAGCGATACTTCTGGTGGGTCTGTATGAGCGGCCATGTTAGTTCTGTCCTCGGAATATTTCCGGAGATAGGGCCCTTGATGAGGGGTCCCCATGTCGCATGTCGATTTTAAGAAATGCCCATGTCACATATACATACCCCACATGTCTCTGTCGCTTAATAATAGGGCACCAGACGGGAAATATTGACAAATCGACATGAGCCTAGTGACAAGGGACAATACCTATTTCTTAGAATCGACAAATGACATAGGCATTCCTTAAAATCGACAAGTGACATGATACTTGGTGGCATTTTTACAGTGTCAGCAAGTGACAAGACCCTTTTCCTAAAATCTACAAAGGACATTGGCATTTCTTAAAATCGACAAGTGACACAGCAACCCCCCGTCTGGGGCCCTAATAATGCTTATGCTTAAGAACTGTCCATATTGTATAAACAGCACTGGAGGTTTGGTTTGCTGTGTTACTCACAGGAACTTACTGTACACGAAAATGGTATACTATAGTCAATGATCCACTATAGTTTAGAATGTTCTAGGTTGGATATCAATCAAATTTTCTAACTTATTATAGAAAGACATCAGTAAACCACTCAGTTATTTTGATATATTAAAGGATGGATATATATATATATATATATATATATATATATATATATATATATATATATATATATATATAATTTCTATGTCACTGATTGATACCTTTTAATACCATTGCAGGATCATTAAGCAGCAATGCTTACTTTAAAGAAGACATCCATGTGTACAATAAGTGACAAAGAGGAGGGACAGAGGTTTCCTTCTGAACTGGCAGACAGACAAGCAGGCAAGGGAGATCTAACAATCCAAGTTTGTGATGAAACCACAACAATGTACTCATGTCCGCCAGCAACTACTTCAAAACTATGTTCACAGCAGGCTTTTCTGAGACAAATGCAAGCACCATTGACCTGTCTGAAGTATTTGAAGACATCACACAGCTGAATATCATCATTGACTATATATACACAGGGACTATTGAGTTATCTGGAGATAACATTACAAGTGTGTTGAATTCAGCATGTCATCTTCTGCTCACTGATCTTCAAGAGGCATGTGGTACATACCTTAAGATGAATACATCTCCCAGCACATGTGTTAGTATATTGGTGCTTGCTGAGAGGTACTGCCTCACTGAGGTACAAGCCATCTGTGTAGAAGTAATAAAGGCTTGGTTCCAAGTCAACCTTTGCCACAGCCCTAACACACTTGAACATTGTCTCAATCTTCTCATCAAGGAGAATGCTATGCAGACGGTGCCGGATAAATTGAAGAAAACCTTTCTCAGAAAATGGCATGACAAATTCAAGATTGAAAAAATTGAGAAGGTAGACCTCCCAAAGGAACTGGATGACATGCTTAAAATGGAGTTCCCACAAGTTATTGACTCTAAGGAAGACCAGCAGAATACTTTGGCAAAAGGGCAATTTGATGTTTTGTATTCTGTCTTTACTGTCCCTATACCTGACTCCTCAAGGTGTTGTGTGGAGCTACATGCCTTCATTCCTGAAACAAAAGTGTGGAAATTTGTTTTACGTCATACCTTTAGTGAGTTTGTCAAGGCTGAGGCAGTGCCATACATTGTGGGAGTTACCAGTATCAAGGCTTACTTCATGTTCGTAAAAGAAGAGGTAGAAGGAGCTGAAGAATGCATATTTTCTGTCAGCCTTGAGCACCCCGGAGCGGAGACTGTGATACCTCCTCCTGTAGGTTCCCAGCCAAGAAGGAGGCCAGGCTCCTATGGAGGCTCGCCTTACTACTTCATATGGAAAGAAATCTTCCATGCAGTGTTCACAAAGTTTCTGGATGAGAAATGGACAATCTTCAAGGAAGGGCCAGATGGCCAGTTGAAAGAGGTGCTTGAAGTCCCCTCAGAGGAGATAAGTGCAGAGTTTCTCACTGTACCATTTGGAGATGCACTGTACTTATGGAAAAAGGAGTATACAATCCGTGGGATTTCTCTAGGATACCTAAGCTACTTCTTCTCGAAAGTCACCATATCAAGTGACACTGGGGCATATGAGATCACCGAGCTTTCACCCCCTATGGACTGTGATCCGGAAGCAGGTTATCCAAGTGTAGGTTATTCAACATTGGTGAATATCTTAACTGGTGCCAGGTCCATCTCCTTCACACATGTGATTGATCAAAATGAAGATCTAGCAGACGGTACAGAAGATACATGGCACAATGAGCCGGTGTGCGCAATTCTTACATATGACATACCAACAGATTCTTGGAGTGAGGGCGGAAGCTGTCAGGTGCGCTATCCCTATACTTTCACACGTGGGAATTCAGCAAGCAAGGATTCCTCTAGCGAGGATTCTTCAAGTGAGGATGAAGCCAGTGAAAAGCCCTATCGTACTCAAGGGCTACCTACATTATCCGTCACTGCGAAACCAAAAGCAGAGATGTGTGCTACAAAATACCCGAGTGCTGCCATGCAAGCGCCTCGCGGTTGCTGATGCTGATGCTGAGGAGCTGACCTACTGCAGTCGCCGTGTGTCAAGACATTACCCCGAGACCAGTCTCGGTGCCTTGTACCACATGAAGACCTCTTCACCATACAACACCACCATATGGAAACTAGACATTGACAGATGGCAGATCATCACACACCTTCCCGGTTCACTGGATCGATTCCCACATTTTCAGCCAGGGATGGCTCCTTCCGACTGGCTGATGGCCATGCCTGATTCCAAATTCATAGATGTTGCTGGCGATATTGAAGAAAGTGCCTTGGCCAGGCTTGAATGGTCTGCAGCTGGTGTGAACATGGGGTTTAGTGAGGTGTAACTCACACAGGAGTTATATGAGAAGGAGTGGAGGAAAAATGAAAAATGAAAAGTGTCATCTAATAGACCACTCTCCCTGCCAGACTGATGACTCCCAAGCTAGAAAAATACTAGTATATACTATAATTTACTATAGTAATCTATGGTCGACTACAATATTGTAGTATACCATAGTTGACTGTAGAACAGTAGGGCATATTGTACTGCAGTTTACTATAGTATACTGTGGTATACTATATTTTGCCCTGAAACACAATAAGATTGTGTTTTTGAGTTTACAAAGTATCTTTATTGCAGAAAGTGATTTTTTTAAAGAATACAATACATTCAAATGGGTACAAAACCCTAAAGGTATGCGTGCTCAGCAGAGCGTTAATATTATTCTCAACCAGTTACATTTAGGCGCCTGAAAGATCTACAACAGATTTTCACCTCACTTCCATCACGTCATGATGGATCTGTAATATTTGAGCGACATTATGTGCAATAAATGTTATCGGTTGTATTACGGTAATGATTATCAAACATATGTATCACACTTTATAACAATATATACTGTATGTTTCTGTACCACACTGTAAAAAAAAAAGTCGTCAAAATGACGTTGAATCACCGGCAACTTTGGGGACATAACTTTCAAGGTTTTTTTAACTATATTTTGCCTTGAAACACACTAAGATTGTGTTTTTGAGTTAACAATGTATCTTTTTTGCAAAAAGTGATTTTCTAAAGAATATGGTACATTCAAATGGGTACAAAACTCTAAAGGTATGCAGGCTCAGCAGAGCAGTAATGTGATATATTCTCAGGCAGTTACATTTAGTTACATTACGGTCATACCAGTTACATTTAGGTGCCAGGGAGATAACATAGAACCACAATGGATTTTCACCTCACTTCCAATTTCAAAGCAGTATTGAACAGTATTAAGTGAACAATAAATATACAGGTTTGTTACATAATTTAATGGTATAATTATACTTGTCATGATAGATCTGTCATATGTGAGCCACATTACATGCAATAAATGTTACTGGTTGTATTACGGTCATGATTATAAAACATATGCATCACACTTTATAACAATAATATACTATATGTTTCTGTACCATTATATGTGGTGTGCATTGCTAGCATAGCCTTTCTATCTATGCCAACAACACCATTTAATATTTTTCAATATTAATACAGCTGAATTCCTTAATTGTATAGCTTCCAAAAGACATCAGAATGCATAGTTTTAAGGCAGTATGCAGGCATCACTTGATCCAATCATGCACATGACAATATGTAACAAACCTACATTAAACATTTAGGTGCAGGTGTTGCTAACAATGAAACCATTGACCGCTATCGTCATATAGACCTCATTTTCTCAAAAGAGTTATTGGGCCCCAGTTACTCAGGTTTTGAAGGTCCCCTTTCTTAGGAATTGGAATGACAGTTCCTTTGGCCCATTTTTTGGGAAAAAACCCTTTGGCCATACAATTGTCCGAAAGGATTTTGAGCTGGGGAATAAGTAAAAGAAGATATTCTTTCATTACTTTAGCATTGACATAATCCACACCCGAGGCCTTTTTCTTATTAATTTTCTTCATGTATTTAGTCAGGTCCGCCATGTTGATTTGTCTAAACAGCAACAGGCCCTCGGTGAAGGCCACATTATTAATAACGTCCTCAGTTGAGTTATTACCATCAAGGTGACTGAAATGCTGAGCCATTTTACCTCAACATTGCCCTAAATTCATTGATAAAGTCACTGGTGTTATCATTAGGGAATGTTGCCCCATTGTTATCCTTAAGATGAATGGTAATGTTAGTATTCTTACCTGTACCAAGAAAGTAATTTATGTGGCCCAGAATAAGGCCGGGTTATTTTTATGTTCAGCCACTGTGGCATTGACCTGGTTTGGGAACTCACAGTGAATAGTCCTGAATAGCCTCTGTGCAGATCTCAAGTTCTCCAGATCCATGCCCCTGCTCTGAGGAGCCTTCCTGAAGGCTTCATTTATTTGTCTCAGCTTGGCAAGTAGCGTTTGTACGAACCATCTAGGAGTGTCTTTTCTTACCTGAAAAGTTTTAACAGGACAGACTTCATCCAGATATTTAATTAGTGTAGTTTCAAAGAAGTCCCACTGACTCTCTTGTTGTCAATGACATTTAAGATGTCCCAGTTGCGAGACATAGTGATTTCCCTTAATCGATCTACATCATGGTTTTTATATACTCTGCTAGTATACCTTGGCAACCACGTTCTTCACCCTATCCTGTTTTATAACAACAAAGGTTGGGATGTGGTCAGACAGTGTGAGATTTAGAGTGCCGTATTTGGCGATATTTTTACTGTTAGTGTATATATATGATCTATAAAAGTGGCACCAAGGGGATGCAGCCGGGATATACCAGTTTGTACTAGTCTTAGGTTAAAATCTTTAAGCAAACCAAAAAAAATTCCACACTTCCTATTCTCGTGGTGCACCATGTCAATATTACAGTTGCCTATCACATGTAGTTCATGTTTTCTTATGGATCTATGTGAGAGAGTGTTAGTCATAGCAGTTAACAAATTAGGTATGCTCTTATTAGGGGGTCTGTAGAAATTTACAATAGTCCTAATCCTATTTGTTCATCTGTTCGTCTAAAACGAGCATGGTCACATAGTTGAATTTGACTATCAGATTCAGCTTCTCCAAACCAACTTTCACATATACAAATGATATCGACATTGTGAAGGTGTTCATTAAGGGCAGTGAGTCTGCCTTTAGCCATTAGGCCTCTTATATTCAAGCCAACTAAAATCACCCCTTTTGAATTCACTATATCATCTACCTCAAATAGACCCATGGTGGTTTGATGTAAAAGTTGTCATGTCTGACAGCATCGCTGTTATATTGACTCAGTAACATACACCGCAGTGACTTACATGTTCTACATGCTCCAGGAGGACTCATATTATCATGAATTAATATTCATAAAATACTCTTGTTTCTTGCATCATTTGTTTAAAAGTTTATAATATGGACTAAAGTTGTCATCACCTAATGAAATGTTCTCTTTGTTTCATGTTATCATGTGACACTATGCATTATCCACATGATACTTTTATCCATTCATGCACTTGTCATGTAAATGTTATGCGTCTGGCACTTATACATTTATTTGAGGTTTCGGTTTGGCCTGATGGCCCATACTTTTGACATGTTTATGTAACTACTGCTGTTGGTAATCGGGTCACCTTTAATGTGACATTATTAATAAACATGTCTATTTTCCAAACATAATTATGTTCCGTGTTGTTCTCAATTAAGAGACATCCATAGTGGAGTGTTGGAGTGTATACTATGTATATAGTGAAAGCTGTTTCCCGCACACTCCATTCAAATTGCCTATGATTATCACAGAAAGAAAGAGAGAAATGCGCCCAAAATGGCAACAAAGTATGGAACTAGATTCGAATGCCATTGACAATTATTTTACAATAATAAAGAAATTCATAATTTTCTCGGGGTAACTCCCCTACCCCTTGACATGTCCCTATCCCTATCCCTTAAATCAATTCTTTGTGAGATAGGGGCTGTTTGAATGTTGTCCCTATGTCTCAAATATTTGTGGGAGAGGGACTTTTTGACATTTAGGGGATAAATTACATATTTTCAAATTGAATTAATTTAATTTAATTCAGACAGAAGACCCAGCACTTAGAGTAGCATCACCACAGATATATTGAGAATACATAATTTCATTACAATATTTATTTGTACTGATGTGCTATGCTTTCAGAATAACGAAACCGTTTTAATTTTGTGTCTAGCATGTCTAGAGCCAAGGGAATTTGTGATTGTTCATTGAAAAAGAAGGGCATCTATTGGAGAAAATGTCCATTGGATAAGCACCATTACATGGACCCCCTGGCCATTCAATAGGTGTGAATGCGAGCGGGCCATACACAGTTTTCACAGCTTTCCCCCCATGGGGGTGCGGGGGTGCCCCCGACCTTACCTAAGGGATATGGGGGTGCATATGCACCTGGGTGGCGGTCTCATACTTAGGGCCCGTAAAAACGTAGGTATACCTGGACCTAATCTTTCCTAGGGAGATGAATATTGTATTCAGGGTCGTGAATATTTTTGTAGGTATTCACAACGTATTGGAGCATCTATTCCTTGAGTTATAGAGACGTGTATTGAATATTACAGCTGTGGGAGCCTGGTTTGTCACTACATTTTCATGCGCGATTTTTTCTTCACCTTCTCCCTGGGCTCATAAAAAAGAAACATACTCTCACCAATGTTCAAACCCGCGGCTCTTAAAATAAATTTAGTAATTAAATAAAGGCATCAATGGATAGGTGTTGATGCCCTCTTTCAGATGTGCATAATAGATAATTTGCGCGGGGTAAGTATTCTGAATACTCTGATGAATTATGGGGGAAAAAACTTTACACAAGCACAACTTCGGGCACTGTTGCTGCATTTAAACATGGAGGGTATTAAATTGTACCTTAATAAAATTTCTCATAGGCCAATGCATTAATGAGTGGACAAGATGTGATGGGAACTGACAATAAGGGGAATAATGAGGGGGTACCCCCGTGTAGTTGAGTAAAAACCGGCCTGTCTATGTGTGTGTATTCAGTAGGCCAACACATCCAACTGATAACTACCACCGATTGGCGTAGCTACTTAGAGGGCCCAACTCACAGGCCATTAGTCCAGCCATCAGACTATCCATTAATCTATTAATTGAAAAACAGGACAACTGAGGTACTAGAGTGCATTTAATATCTACTTTATTGGCGTAAAGCATGCAATAACCAATGCTCCCATGTTACCATGATAGGTGAAAACGAATAAAGGACTACTTGTCCCTACCTTGCACAACCACTGAACGCCTTGTGAGTCCATGACCTCACTTCCTTGATTCTATTATAAGGGAACTATCTTAGAGCAGATGTTTAGGACTTACGAAAATTTATGGGAGGGTCATGTAGCCCCATTTAATGAGGGGGGGCTTTGTGACAGACTGAAGTACAGTACTGGTACAGTTAAAGTGGTTTCGACTTGAATGTCACATCAGGTGTGAATCATTTAAAAATACTGAGTTAGATTACATCCCTATCAGATTTCTATGGAGTATGGATTAATTGAACTTATGTGCGACTGGAAGGTGGATATTAGGGCCAAATCAGTCCAGTTTTGTTTATAATATTTTGATCTGATGGTATGTCTGAACATGAAGGATCAGTGATTTATAGAATAATCTTTCGAGAGTGGATCAGAAATAAAAAGTTCTAGAATGTGTTAAGTGTGACTTGGAAAGCCACTGGGTAGACAGAGCTTAAAATGTTTACCTGGGTACCCATACAAAAATAAGAGTTGTGGGTAGGGGCTGCACTGTTTAATAGTCGGCAGCCCATGTGGTATTACCAAAGCATAGGGTGTTTCGGTTGGACAATGTCCGCATGACATAAATGGCATGTAGCTCTGTACCTAGGCATATGAGACTTTCTTTGTGGGAATCTTGTTGGGATGACAAATAATTGAGGGTCGTGGGCCTAGGTCTAGATTAGTCTAGTAGATTTAACCAATTGAGTGTGATGCTGCAGAGTCAGTGCATCCACCGTCTTTTATCCCTCAAAGATGACACTCAATTATCTGTCATCCCAACATGTTACAATAATAGGAACCCTATATATGCTTTATATGCCTATATGCTGGGATGCAACCTTACAGTTGGTATCCTATATACAGTACTATTACAAAACCCTGTGATCCTTCTGATTGAACATGTTGTATATGAAGACAAATAGCACTTTGTATCCATGCTTATTATCAAGAGGCCATATAGAAAGTTTGTTTCATCAGCCTTTTATGGTCATTGTTTATTTTCTTAGATTATTATAGGTAAGGTAGTTTAAAAACTATGAAAGATACAGAATGTCCAGGCACTGTCATGGGAATGATGTTACTTGTCTTCTCTGGGTTAGGTTGACAGTCAGTTGGTCAAAGCTTGTATATATGCACTGATACAGACATTATTTTCTAGCTTACCTGTATACATGTAAATCCTTGGGGAGTGGTCTTTTTTTTAACAACAGGTTTGGGGAGGTTGGTTGATTTCCACCTGATCTCGCCAATTTTCTTTGAGTCCTCTCCCCACGAGAGGGGTACATATTTTCCCGTACACTTCAGACAGGTTCAAATTGATTGTGATTGTCCTCTTTGAATTATAGTTATGCAAGGTTCTTTCGCTAAAAAGGGAAAATAATTTTGGTCCCCTCAGGGGTCCAATTATTTTTGATCTCCCTCAGTCGAGGGGTCCGAACTTATTTTGGTCCCCCCCCCCCAATCTACCACCCTAACCCCTATTCTGAAAAAAATGACCACTACCTCAGTGATGTGACTATGTAACCTGATCAGAAGGGGAAAGCATATATACATATACATTTTATCCATGTTGCCATAAAGTTCCAGATCTGTCTCCCTAATTTGTCCATAACTCCAACATCATAGACTTTCATTGGATGTTGAAATTTTGGTCGACCGACATTGATGGAATACACGCTTAACGAACATACAGTATACCCACTTCAATCACCAAGAAGTGCCAACTCTTTTTCATTTCTCCGCTCTCCATCTGCCACTGATTCAACAGTAGGGGGAGGTGACAGTGGAGAGCTAGAGCCCTTGCCACTTGCCACCATTGCAAAGTAGAGGTCACTCAAAGCAAAGCCTACTCCCAGCTGGCCTGGGTTCTTTATAGCTCCAGTCTGCAACAGGGCAGCACAAGCAGCATTGATCCCCAGGAAAGGGCCTACAAATAAAGTGGACACAATGTGGATGAGTTTGATGAAGCTCACCAGCAGAGCAAGGCCAGAGTTAATCATATGCGCAGCCCGGGTGAAATAATCATTGTCCTCAACACATTGGACGGTGTACCTATGTGCGCTCCCCAAGATTTTAACCTCATAATCACACATAAACACTGTCTGATCTCCTGTTGGAAACACATTCTCCTGATTGGACATGATAGCGAAAATAGCCCAACAAATGACAGAGGCAATCTGGATCAGGAAATACAGAGGGACTTTGAAATAAGATGTGTGGAGATCTCTGTGCAGAGACCTTGCATCCAGGCGCCCAGCAGTGATCAGCCAATCAACCAGGCAGTAGACTGTACAGACTATAATCAGTTCCTTTAGGACTAGTTTTAGCAGCCAGGCTGATTTGGTATCAGGATGGCTGGTCCAGAGCGTGCTGTTTTCCAGCGAGGGATCTCTCATCAGCGGTCCATCCTCGATGGGGTAGGTCCAGGTCTGGGTGTCGCGATTGGAGCAGGTCTGGTGAGCATAGCCTGCGTGCTCAGTAGTGAAGTGTGCTGGAGTGTGGCAAGCAACCCCTGGAAGACAAGCAATATTTTAAATGTTCCTATGTCTAATTCTGGTTGACCGAACATTTCTGACCTAGTTTGGGAGTCGCACATTAATTAGAATGAGTTTCCCTGAGGGTTTTTGGCTGGAGAGTGATTAAAACCAGGAGAGCTTGTTTGGATCAACTAGGGGGGGGTCCAATGTGTCAGATGACTGAAAAATCTCAAGGAGGGGTCAATATTGGTTGATCGAACATTTCTGACCTAGTTTGGGAGTCGAGCAGTAATTAGGATGCGTTTCCCTGAGGGTTTTTGGCCGGATAGTGATTAAAACCAGGAGAGCTTGTTTGGATCAATTAGGGGGGGTCCAATGTGTCAGATGACTGAAAAATCTCAAGGGGGGGGTCAATATTGGTTGATCGAACATTTCTGACCTAGTTTGGGGGGTCAAGCAGTTATTAGGATGCATTTCCCTGAGGCTTTTTGGCTGTATAGAGTTTAAAACAAGGAAAACTTGTTTGGATCAATTATGGGGGGGTCCAATGTGTCAGATGACTGAAAAATCTCAAGAGGGGGTCATTATTGGTTGACTGAACATTTCTGACCTAGTTTGGGAGTCAAGCAGTAATTAGGACAAGTTTCCCTGAGGGTTTTTGGCCGGATAGTGATTAAAACCAAAAGAGCTTGTATGGATCAAATAGGGGGGTCCAATGTGTCAGATGACTGAAAAATCTCATGGGGGGGTCAATATTGGTTGATCGAACATTTCTGACTTAGTTTGGAAGTCGAGCAGTAATTGGGACGCGTTTCCCTGAGGGTTTTTGGCCGGATAGTGATTAAAACCAGGAGAGCTTGTTTGGATCTATTAGGGGGGGTCCAATTGTCAGATGACTGAAAAATCTCAAGGGGGGGTCAATATTGGTTGATCGAACATTTCTGACCTAGTTTGGGGGGTCAAGCAGTTATTAGGATGCATTTCCCTGAGGGTTTTTGGCTGTATAGAGTTTAAAACAAGGAAAACTTGTTTGGATCAATTAGGGGGGGTCCAATGTGTCAGATGACTGAAAAATCTCAAGGAGGGGTCAATATTGGTTGACCGAACATTTCTGACCTAGTTTGGAAGATGAGCAGTAATTAGGACGCGTTTCCCTGAGGGTTTTTGGCTGGATAGTGATTAAAACCAGGAGAGCTTGTATGGATCAATTAGGGGGCTCCAATGTGTCAGATGACTGAAAAATCTCAAGGGGGGGGTCAATATTGGTTGATTGAACATTTCTGACCTAGTTTGGGGGGTCGAGCAGTTATTAGGATGCATTTCCCTGAGGGTTTTTGGCTGTATAGAGTCTAAAACAAGGAAAACTTGTTTGGATCAATTATGGGGGGGGGGGGGTCCAATGTGTCAGATGACTGAAAAATCTCAAGGGGGGGTCAATATTGGTTGACTGAACATTTCTGAACTAGTTTGGGAGTCAAGCAGTAATTAGGACACGTTTTCCTGAGGGTTTTTGGCCGGATAGTGATTAAAACCAGGAGAGCTTGTATGGATCAATTAGGGGGGGTCCAATGTGTCAGATGACAAAAAAATCTCATGGGGGGGTCAATATTGGTTGATCGAACATTTCTGACTTAGTTTGGAAGTTGAGCAGTAATTGGGATGCGTTTCCCTGAGGGTTTTTGGCTGGATAGTGATTAAAACCAGGAGAGCTTGTTTGGATCAATTAGGGGGGGGGGTCCAATGTGTCAGATGACA